>KV426671.1:0-18509 GCA_001632375.1 Exidia glandulosa HHB12029 | reverse complement strand
CGTACCCAGAGCTCGCGCCATGCGCGATGTCACGTGCGAGGAGATGCACATGCTCCTTCGTGCGCGAGTCGTGCTGCACGGTCCACATTGTTCAAGCAAGAGCGCCGTACAGAGTCTGCGGCCGCAATTCGAGCTTCCAACTGTCGCCGGCGCGGTGGATATGACACCGAGGGAAAATCAGGAAGGCAAGGACAGATTCGGTCAACGCCGGTGTCAAACGTCCGGAAGTACTGTGAACGCCGCTCTATTGTTGTCGCACAACCACAATGCACACATTGTACTCGCACAAACGTGTGCTCGGTAGTACGCTACGCTGAGCTGAAATATCTCAGGGCGACTCCCACGTTCTCGGAGGTATATTTGGTTTGCTCCCGGAGAGCAAGATTTGTTGAACTTCTGCTCTGGATGTGGCTCAAACAGTCTGAGTCTGAGTCCGAGACAACAGAGATGCAGAGTCTGTGTCATAGTGCTGCTTACACGTACAGTAAGAGCCTGAGCCTGCGTAGGAAGTTCGTACGCTCGATTGCTACTGGTTTGCGGATTACGCGGAGGCAGGACCAACCTACTTGAAGCGGTAGGAGGAGCACTTGAACCTCAGGGTGCATGAGTGTATCTTCAGACACTTCCTGGAAACCTGCGCGCGCTCCCGGGCCGGTGCGGCTCGGAAGTCATCCGTCGTTGAATACAATATGAACCGAATTGCGGGAGAGATAAACGATGCACATGAAGAAAGCTCAGCTGCACTGTCATCCATGACAGGTTCGGAACACTTCAAGCCCTGACTACAGGAACATCGGGCTCGTCGGCCGCCCGGTCTCCGCGAACCACCGAGAAGTCCGGATGCATAACCACGTGCACCTCGCGTGGCGAAAACGCGACGGTCGGCTAAAGACAGCCCAACGCCGAGCTCGCCGCGGCCCGATCGTGACAGCAGTGAAATTTCCATTTCGCGTGAGAATGAAGGCACCTGGGTATTCAGTGTCGATAGGGATAGTATTCAGTTCTGGTCGACGATCCTACGTACGGGCAACGCGGTGACGTTTTCTCCACCTACCGGCTAGCCAGCGCAACGACGACGACGACGACGATGACTGCTCAGACTGCGCTTTTCCTATCCAGGCGCGGTGGGCCTTGTGCCTCGACGGCGAAACTCTGGCCGACGAGATACCCCACCGTATAAAAAGGCTTTGGAAAAGCGTCTCTCACCATTCTCATCAGGTCTCCTAGTCGGCCTCCAAGTCTTTTTCTCGTCTACCTTCTTCAGTGATTTTCGCTACCGGGATGTGTCGGTATCGCAACATCCTGCGGCGTGCAGTCGTTCTCGCCCATGTGGTGGGAGTGAGACGGCTCGCGACGCAGTGTTGGCTGGTGCTCGACCATCTCGGTACGTTCGCTGGGAGGGACGAGGGAATTCTGAGGCTGGTCTGGACGTCTTCACGAGCGCATGATCAGTTCAATGTACTTCGGCGTACTTTCTCGCTTTCGAAATGTCCTAGAAGTACTGAAATCTAATGGTAGAGATTGTACCTGACGTATACGATGAGCACGACGAGACTTTTACGTTGACGGAGCAGAAGACATGTGTTGTAATGCTGAGTCACCTATCGCGGAAGGCTCGACGCTGGTCCTACTCGGCGTCTTCGGGTTACGGTCAATGTTGAACTTTAAACTCTCCGTGTCTGAGTCCCGGTCAATGTTGAATGTTGGACCTTCCATGTCTGAATCCTCTTCAAACGTCCGCCACCGGGAGTCGCTTGTGGACCCCAAGTGATATCTATAATCAAAGCCCCGCGTAGGATTCGGTTCCTCGGGGACCATAGTGCGAGCGGAAGCACGTTAGAGTAGAGGAAGATGGGAGCTACCGAGACGCCTTCGATCGACCTACGACAGACCTCACCTCATGTAATGCTGACTCAGACACCGCACAACGCTCCTTCGGCCTGTTCGGGGTGGCGTCAGTTGCAGCATCGTCATTACCTCCCGCTGCCCCGCTGCACTCTCACTGGCAGACACACCTTCTTCCTTACCAAACTTACGCGACTAATAGCGAGTCAGCTTCAATAGAATGGCATCCTGATAGATAGCATGAGCGAGCGGGGTATGTATGTACAACAACAGCAGCAAGTCCGGCGTCCGGTATCAGATCTGGAACAGCAACGACGGCATGCACAGCGAAGAGAGAGAGGGAGAGAGATAGTAGCATCTACACAGAAACAGAAGCGAGCGCATCGAATATTATATCTACAAGCGAACGACTAGAACGGCACGTCATCCGGCCACGCCCACAATCCTTTCGGGATCTCCTTGATCGGGTGTCCCCACCCGCGTTCCTTCTCGCCCGTACGTAAGGGGACGGGACGTCCCCAGATATCCGTCACGCGCAGCTGGAACGGCATGCAATTGTCAGCATTCGAACAGGAGAGCGCTAGAAGTAAAGGGGAGGAAGAAAGGAGGGGTGGGAAGAGCGCCTGGTAGCTCACGATGCAGCGACGACGAGACGGACGAGAATGGCGTGTGTAAGATAGTGGGACGTGCGGCGAGTAGTCGACCATAAGGTGAAGCAACGACGAAACAAAAAGGAACGTGGAGTGGAAGGGAAAGGGGGAGGACGCGCAGGAGATGTAGGGACGAAAAGGAAAGGGGGAGGGGAAGGGAAGGAGTGGAACAAGTAGTAGAGAAGGTGCGAACCACCCACGCGCACGCACAGGGACACGGCACATGAACAACCCACAATAGAAGATCAGGCAGCAGGGAGCAGGGTACAGTGCGCACGCAAAGACGTACCACCCCACCCCACCCCAAACACGACAAGGAGAGAGAGGAAAAAAGAAAAGGAGAGAAAGACACGTACCGGCGGACACTCCTTATTCGCAGCCTCGACGAACCGTTTCCAGAACAGCTGCAGGATCAACACCTCGCTATCGCGCGTCATACGCGCCATGGGCGACTCTCCGTACGTCAAGGAGCGGATCTGGAGGGAATACAAGCGTTAGCGGGCAGGGTATGGTGCGCAACAAAGAACAAAGAGAGGGACGCGCAAGGGAAGGAAGTTGACCGTATCAGAAAAACACGAAGCACGATGCGCGGACAAGGGAATGAAAATGATGCTCGCACAGGGAACAGGGAATGGAGGGTTCGTCAATAAGGCGACGATGATGCCAAAACCAAACGCTTAAGGGAACGGAAGAAGGAAAGGGAAGAGCTTGGGCGGAAGCACACAAAGAAGCAACAAGGAAGGACAACAGAACAACAGCGCGCGACACATGGGCAACGCAAGAAGCACCAATAACCATGTGTACGAAAGGGAACGGCGCCACGAACACAGGACTCAGGACGCAGGAACAATGTTGGCAGAAGGAAGAAAGGAACGGACAGCGCCTCAGCTTGAGGTTTTGCACCGACGCAAACACAGATCCCAGAACCCGAGCTCAGAGTACGGTTCGCCTCGGTACCGTGCACGAAGGCGCAAGCAATCCCACGCCCGCGTCCTGACTCCTGTGCAGGACCAGAGCAAACACCACCTGACGCGCACGGACAGGAGCGTCTGCACACAGAGATGCGCACGCGCAACCGAGACGCAAGCGCAACTCGGGATCCCATGCGCGGATTGGGGACAACCCAAACCCAAACGATCCCCGTCGAGCAGAAAGGGGATCCCATGCGGACAAAACAACGAAACCGTTCAGCCGCGCTCCTTGTCCAGCGCGCGCGAAGACCCCCTAGTCCTCGAGCGTGAAAAGGATGGACGAACGCACGGCTGGAATCCAAGCACACAGGGCGAGCGCGAAGGGAAGGGAAGGCAAAACGAGATGAAGACGCCGCGCCACAGCGCACGCCTACATCCTGACTGCTGTGCAGACGTACGCGCAACCGAGATGCAAACGCGACTCGGGATCGCGGTCACGAGGGAGTAACAAACGCTGTCTGCCCCTTCCCTGTGTACGCAAGTAGGAACGCCGTGCATACGGGAGAGGGACAAACACCGTCTGCACGTGCAGGCGCGGGGGTAGGGAGGAAGGACGGGCAGGGAGGAAGGAAGGGCGCAGATTGGGAGGAGCAGTTGAACGCGGGGAAAGAATGACGAAGAACCAGCACCAACTCCAAGAAACGACGAACGCACCTCCTCAAGCAAAGGAAACTTGCCCCCACCCGTCACAGGGAACACTTTCTGCAACTGCGCGAGCACCGTCGCGCTGTGTTGGTCCCGGACCTGTGCAAAGCGAGGCGTCAGCCGAGCTCATCGTACGAGGCGGGGTGTCAGCCGAGCTCATCGTACGAGGCGGCAACCAGGTAGGAGACGGCGGCGAGCCCAACACGCAGCGGACGGGAAGAGTGGGATCCAGAAACGCACCTTGCGCTCCAGATTCCGTAACCACAACGCTTTGAGTGTTTCGTGTCCATTGACGAGCGGGTGCGGGATGTTGTGCGCGCGTGTCGCGGAGCATATCAGGATCTGTATGACCGAGCGTTAGCGAGGGTGCAGGGGCGGGACGTGTTCGTGAGGGCGCGAGGTGGGCGGCGGCAAAAGGAAACGGGGAAGGGAAGAAGGAAGTGCGAGACGTACCTCGAGACGCGGGAACAACACCTCATCGACGCTCCACTCCTCCTCGCCTTGTTCGAATACAGGTTGCGGATGTAGCGCGTCTGTACTACTCGCCAATCTGCCGAGTTCGAGAACTTTAACGCCCGCTCCGTGTTTCTGGATGAACGCTTTAAGGGCGGGTGTAGGGCTGAACCGTCCAAGAATGCGTAACGTCGACAGGAGGGGCAGGTTCCAGGTCGTAAAGGCGCGGAGGTAGGCGTCCGATTCGTCGACGTGTTCGGAGAGGACGATGTCGAGCGTGTGCAGCGAGCGAAAGTCGCCAAACGTTGACGAGGACGAAAGCGATAGCAGCCCCTCCTCGTCCGGATGCACAAAGTCCATCGACCCTAAATCGACCTCCAACACCTCCAACCCCCGCGCCACACCCGCAAGCGAAAGCAGCACATTCGCAAACTTCGCTCGTTCTCCATAATGCGTCATGCGTACCCTCCTCAACGTACTCAAGGGCTGCAACATAGCCGTCCAATGCGCGAGCGGGTCGCCGACGTTCACATACGTAGCGCGTTTATCGAGTAAAGTGGTGATGTTGCAGCATGATTTGAGGACGAGTTTGATATCGAGTGCGCTAGCCTGCATCGCCTCGTTGCGCACGGCGAGACAGTCGATGTCGACCCTCCGGACCCACGCGCCGCGTTCGGGGTGCAGGTCGAGCGTGAGCGCCAGCCGACGGGCTTGTGCGCGTTTATGCAGCCATGCGTACGCGTAGACTGTTGGTAGACACACTTGCAAGAGGTGTCGCGAGGTGTAGGACAGCGCGAGACGCGTAGCTTGTGAGCGTGTGTATATGGGCGCGAGGAGCTGCGCGGGGTAGCACAAGTTGGGTTCGAAGCCCAGGTGCGAGTCGCTGCGTAAGGGGTCGTGCGGTAAGGCCGTCGCGAGGTCGAGTATCGCGAGCCAGAGCTCGGCTGGTAGACGTTCTACAGCGCGTAAAGGCGGTAACGGCGTGGAATGTGTGCCGCCGCCGGGCGGGGTGGTGTCCGAGTCGTCGTCGTCCTCGGTGCACGCGAGGGGATCTTCGTCCGGGCTCGTCGGCGCTGAACTCGTACTCGTGCCCGTCGAGACAGACGACGTGCTACTCGTGCTCGCGCGTCTTAACCGCCGTCAGCACCAGCTTAAATACATCACGAGCGTTACGCACGAAAACGACAGGCGCTTCGCGCTATTGGCGACTTTTGCAAACCAGCTAGCAGGCATGGGAAGGTAACGCTTCAGCTAGGTCGCGCGCATTGAAGTAAGAGGGGAACAGAGACCGGCATGGAGTTGGATGGATGCGCAAAATGCGGGCAGCCCGGCCCCGTCCGTCGCGGAAACGGTGCAAGTTCGGCTTGTTTGTTCCGGCAATCCCACTGGTCCCTCTTTCCTTACTTCCTCGCTGTGCAACAACCAACAGTCAACAAGACAGCCCTTGACATTGTACACCTGCACCTGGAGACTGCTACGGCGTGCGACAGGGTTACATCAGCACATGCGGATGCGCGTGGGTGGTCCGGAGGTCGAACACCGCAACGCCGATCCTTGCCCACCGCGCCCGCATCTCGCATCTCACATCTCTCAGCCAGCTGTCGCGGTCACGAGGCGCCTTGCCGATCTACGCCATACAGACCTCCCGGCTTCCGCGGAAGTCTGCTGTTTCCGCATTTACAGCCTTCGAGTCCTGTCTCGCGAGTATGCCATTCTCCGCATGGGTCGCTAAACGAAGGGTTGGATTCCACTGTTACGAATAACCTTACATATGTACTGCTGTGGCGACGACTGACCTGAACTAGTACTTCCGCCGGAATCGCGGACTTGAACCCTCTGAAGTCTAACAGCGACGGAGCAGCACCGCAACGCCCTCCATGCACACTTTTCCGTTCAAACGGATCCCGCAAGTCCTGGGTCCAGCCTCAGGTATCGGATACACTGCATTGCTTCCTCACTCTCGACAAGAGGACCCGTTACCCGGTTCTTGGTTGCCCCGTCGCGGTTTCTTACCCTTTCCAGATCCGGCGATATACTGTACTGTACTGTACCATCTTGCACCCCACGAGCTGATAGATATCGCTTCCGAGCTTCACGTGCTACACCTCCACTACTGTACAGTTAATCAGAGAACTAGCGCTTCCTTTCCCTGTCATTAGATGTCTTGCGGTGACACCCGACATGTTGCGATGGCGTTGCGGTGGAATTCCGAACGCAATTTTGATTTCTCAATATCTCGACAGTTACACCACAGATCCGAGCAGTAAGCAACTCACCATGCTCTATGACTCTACTTCATGCACCGCATAACATGAATCGGGTACCCCATGAGGGTGGGGAGTGGTAAAACTAAGCGGACCGTGGGGCCCAGACACGAAATACGGAACTTGATCCAAGATCACTGAGAACGGTATGGATGGGTGTAAGAGCTCTCTCAATGTATACTAGAGTCGTTGTAAGTCGTTCAAACGTGCGATCTATTGCGATTTCGTGCGGTGTCTGTCAGACCGCATATCCGCGTCAAAGGCCGCCATTACCTCGTCTCCAACGGCACAACAACGCTTCTACTGTGTGCTATTATCCTGTAAATAGTCTATGGATAGACCTCTATGCGTCACAGCATCGATATTCGTGCGGAAAAGTGTACTTCAAAATTTCGATCCAAATTTCACCGCAACGTGTGACGTCACATGTTGCGCAACCGTAAGACATCTATTATTATACACAGTCCATAAGGATTCGTCGGGCATACTGTAAACGGGAACATCGTGCTACCAGAGCGCTACACAGTAAAGAGTCCCCATTTCTCCATGCCTACTCTTTCGATGTGCTTGTTGAGATAGCGTGTGGGTACATCTGAGCGTGTCGACTGTCAGGCCTCAGGCTCGAGGCTGGGGTCAGCGCAGGTAACCCCAGCGATGTGAATGAGCATCGAGCGAAGCTCTTTCACTCATTACTGTAAGCACCTGAATTGTTACCGCCGCCAGCAGCGTGTGACAGGTCGGAGAGGTTGCCGCGAGATAGGTGTGACTGTGACACAGACCGCGGGTTTAAAAAGTGGCCTCCGATGTTCTTATACGCCAAGAAAGCCGTAAGTTACGACGAAGGTTCATTATAAAGAACCGCCGCTTTCGTCTCCATCCGCGGTGACTCTCTGGTGGACGTGACGTCACATCCTCTGGGTACGTTGCGGCGAACCGCGCCTGGCCTTCTCGTTCCGCCTGGTTTTTTTTTTTCACCTCGCCAGACTCGCCTCGTTCCGCATTACTTCTACTTGCCGGAACCAGCGCGTCAAGCGGTAGTGGCGCGGCGCTGCAACGGCCGGCGCAGAGCTCCGATCCTGTGAGCATGTGATGTCTTGCGCAGCGGGAGGGCCAGATGTGGCATGCGTGCTGCCATGGGCGACGAGCGAACGATTCTTGACGCTGCGAGTGAAACGATGGCCAGCCCGGGCCCGTCTTCTCTTCCTCTCGCTTTATACCCAGCCGCCGCTGTCATCTCCATCCGTGACGACTCTCTGGTGGACGCGACGTCACATACTCGGGGCACCGGCGCCTAGTCTCTTATCCAGTCTCGTTTTTCACACCTCGCGCGGATTTGTCTATTTGCTGGGCCCAACGCGTCGGCCGGCAGAGGCTGGTTTGCGGCTCCGGTCTGGCGTGGCGAGATGTGTAGCGCCCAGGGGGCCGGCCCGATAGCGGTCGCTGGAATAGGAAGGTACATTAGGGCGTGAGAAGATGGGCTGTCAAAGCACCGCCCACTTCGTAGCGCCCGACCGACCAAGTTGCGCGCGACGAGTTCGTATCAATGTTAGCTATGCCCCATTCTGGATTCTGGCCTCTCCGTCCTCTCCCATCTGAGATAGGATACCCAGAGCTATGAGGACACGGACGACAGTGTCCGTATCGATTGAGGTGCGCGGTCGGATCGTACGATCCAGCTACGCAATTACACTTCCTCCAATGTATTCTGCAGTTCATGTGACGATACTGTCTATTACAACTTGCTATTCATGTACATGAATCATGTCTTCTGTAGTACGGAAAAGCGTGGCCGAAGCTTTGGCCGGTCAGGCGCTACGAAGGGGGCGGTGCTTTGACAGCCCATCTTCTCACGCCCTAATGTACCTTCCTATTCCAGCGACCGCTATCGGGCCGGCCCCCTGGTAGCGCCTTACAGGTGCAGATGTGGCGTTGCCGCCATGGACGACGAGCTTCCGATCCGAGATCGACTGCGCTGCGCGGAAACACATTTCGCACTGCACAAGGACACCGCTCGGCGCTCGCAGTCATACCCGTGTTCTCGTAAACGCCCCCTGGCTCTGACATCGCTTTGGTCATAAGGCGTCGTGCCGTCGTCGTTGCAGCACGGTATCACTTTTTTCCCCTCTCGCTCGGAACCTTTGTTCAAGTTGCTTCGTGCATTGCATCTGTGGATATTCCCCACCCGATTTTCAACGGCCGTGTAGCAGTGTGGCTTTCCGTGAACGTACGGATGTATACGAAGCGAATCCGGCTCTGCTGCATTATGTACAGCGGTGCATGATTCGCAGATTCTAGCTCTCCTACGAGCCGGCTGCTCAAAATTCGTGGACAAATCAGACCGCATCCACCATCCCACCAAGCACGTTGAGCTCTATCAGTAACTGCAAGTCGGGATCTGGGAGGAGTGTGAGACCGTATATATCGCGCGCATCCGGATAATGCTTACCTGCATCGTAGCGAACGTCAAATCGAACCCCAAGCCGCTGGCAGCGGTCGATGAGGTAGATCTCGGTCTCGCGCTCCCAGCGCAAGTGCCCAGTGTGACCAGAGCACTCTGCACACGGTCCGAGGAATAGGACATCCCTCGTAATCTCGCCAGCGACGTACGCGACACCGCCTGCCTCCAGCTTATCTGCGTCGAGGGCCCAGCCATTTCCACCGAGCTGGATGCGATGGCGAGCAAAGTGAGAGAGCAGCTCCCGACGCTTGGCGGTGGATTGTCCATCCTGCAGCAGATGAACCAACGACTGGTCTAACTGCCTCAGACCAAGTTGATCAATGCCAGCTTCAGGATTGCTATTTCTAGAGCATAGAGCCCCAATCGTGAAGCACGCAATCTCGAGGCGGTAGAATGTCGATGCCCAAGGAAGGAGATTAAATACATCCGCCCAGGGTGCGCGCGCGACGAAGTACTCCGCATCAAGAGTGATATTCCGACGGCTGTCGAATATGTCCTGCGCAGGCGGCACAAATTGAAGACTCCAGTGAGCTTGACGGTCAGCGGCAAGGGAGACGACGCAATGCAAGATGTGGTTGATCATACTCCACAATTCTGGAGTGTGATCTTGCGGAGACTGGGAGGCGAAATGACGGCACAGTCGGGCGAGCCCGGTGATGGACGTTATACAGTTGGCGAGATCTGTAAAGCGCCAATACATCGGGTCCCGAGCTAGCTTAGCGATGTGTTTGACTGCAGAAGGGTCATGGAGGCTGCGAATGAACATTTCCGAGCTAAGGCAGGAGAGTAGATGCGGCCTATCAAAAAGATTTGGCTTGCCCCGGCAGAACGATAGGAGCCGCAGCACAAGTTCGGCGTGTAGTTCAAGGTCGTTCGTACGCACACTCTGGCTTTGGCGTAGAGTGGACTCCAGCTCGGCACATAATGCCTCCGATAGGCACTGGAGTGGTGCAGGACAGTCGGCGAACGACCGATGGAGACAACCACGACACCCTTTACAGAGCCTGCCAGCAATAAATGTGCAGTTCCTAGTGAGAGTCTCCTCCGACGCGCTGAGCAGTAGTGTGCAGAAGGATCGTATGGTCAGAGACGGGATGCGGAACAGGAGAGCAAGTGTGGACTGAATAGTCGGAGAGGGAGCAAGGTCGGAAAGTGGCAAGGTCACTTTCTCCAGCCCCTTTCTCGCAGAGCCGTGATAGAGAGACCGGCATGTGAAGATGAGGTCTATATCGGGGTACTCGACTGATCGCAGAGGCGCCATCCAGGAGTAGTCGAGTGTACGAAAATCATCGGTGAAGACAGGCGGGCGAATGAAGAGCATCGAGCGGAGGATGCGCAATATCTCAGTGGCGCTACGGCTTGAAGCTGTAGAGGTGTACGTGCAAGCGCTCTCGAAGGAAATAGCGTTGCGAACAGCATGGTCGATATTAATTTGATCAGCCAGTGGCGACTCGGGAACGACTGCACTCAGCGCTTGATATCCCACTGCTACGGCATCGTGGTCCGAGCAGTCGAGGATGAGCCACCGCAGTACCTCCGCATCTAGAACATCTTTGGGCCGTGTCCAATGGGCGTCTCTGAATCTCTTCTTCCGAAGAGAAAGAAGAGTGTCGTGTAAAGTAAGAAGCCCCTGAGGTACCTTCTGGAAGTCGCCGGATGAAGAGAGGACATAGCGTTCTTCGTCGAAGAACGTCAGGTGAAATGGCGTCGCTCTGTATGACGAGTGCCGCCGGATTGACACATTCCTACGATGAACCTTCAGAAGAATATGGACGCAAGCGTCATAAACTGGCACAGAGGACGTATCGCCGGAGCATTCGAAATGCCTTGCGGGCAGCTGGAAAGAAACGAATGCAAATGACAACAGAAGTCCGGAGAGCTACGAGCAATGCTACCCGTAGCTGACCAATCAAGGGCAAAGCGGTGGGACAGTCCGGTCGCCAGAAAGGTACGAGTGTGGCGATGATGTAGAATGCGGCGAGGCAACCACCGACGGAGATAAGGCAGAGAGCAACTGTCCGGCTCACAGCCCAAATTGACAGGCAAAGTCCAGCAATGAAGAGAAATAACGAGATGTGAAGTAAGGCGGGGAGAAACGAAAGGAAACCCGGGAGTCCCCATGCCTTAAGACCTCGAAAGTAGAATGCACGACGACGGGACCAGTGGTGGGCGTTGTTTGAGGAGGATGTCGTGTGCACGACATACTCTCCGATCCATTGCTTGGCCAGGATGCACAAGAATGCAACAGCGAGAGATAACAGAAGGCTCGTGAACCATAGGGCGTTGACCCACAACACGGTAGACGTCAGAGCAGCGTCGAGAGACGGTGGTGCGGGCAGTGCATCGACACTACCGTTCGATTTAACGAGATGGAACAGCGCATTTGCAACGTATGCATTGCTGTCAGGTTGAAGCTGGGTGCTGCTTTGGCCGACAAACGAGGTGACGACCGCAGAGAAGAGACCCGCCTGTTCCGCAAGGTGAGTGACGTAATATGGAACGGAAGACACGTACAAAGACGAGGAGGATATCCAATGTCTTGTTCCATCCATCTAGTACAGCAGAATCGGCCTTGATTGCCTCGTCCCGGTAGACTTTCCATACGCGGGCGTAGTCTGCCAGCTCTTCACCGAGAGGTTCGGGCGGATACTGTTTCTTAAACTCCGTGTCCAACTCCTCCTTCGGCAGCGATGGTTTGCGAGTTGGCGCCACATATTCGTCGTTAACGTTGCGGCGACCTATTACTAGTATTAGACCAAATCTCGGACATCACGGTTCGCGTATGACGGACCGAATCGGTACTCTAATTCATTCTATCCATTTACTGTTAGCCATTCCTTCGCGAAAGGCCACTCGCTACGCACCATGGTGGCGGTTGTGGGACAAAGTGCGAAATGTTCCCGGCAGACACGCATCCACTGCAAGTCGGGCAGAGTCACGACATTGACCCCGAATCCCCTTGTACGTATAGTCTCCCGCTTTCAATTACTGTACACGTCTCGCCGTGGAGGATTGAGAGCTAGATATCGGTATCTGATGCAAGCGGATGTGGTTGCCTTGACCCTCATCTCGTAGGCGTGGTTGTGCGGCAACAATAATTCCGGCTGGATTATAATTACTTCCGAATGTTTGACACCGGCGTTGACCGATTCTTTCCTTGCCTTCCTGATTCCCCCCTCGTGCCACGCACACCTCCTGCGCCGGCGCCATTTGACGAGCTGAATTGCGGACTCGTCTTCTTCTCGGATAATGTGGACCGTGAAGCACGACTCGCGCACGAAGGAGCATGTGCATCTAGGCCCCCGGCATATCCCTTCAGAGGTTCCATCCCCAAACCTCCCGATCCGGTGGGGTTTATAAGGCTCAAAATGGCCATTTCCGGTGGGGTTTGGATGGAACATCGGCTTAGTAATCGAAATTTTCCGGCGCTGCGCGCGCCCAGTCAGGCTGATAAGATACTGATTTGCCTGATATAGGACAATCTAAGCTTCCGTTATCAACAGGGAGACAACAACTGACGACTTCCATGTGTAATGCAATAGAATTGAATCAATGCAATCTGCTTCCGAAGCTCGACCGACATCGCCCGTCAACTGACAGGGCCACGCAGCCCATTCTCGGTGGGGTTTAGATGGGAGCTCGTTGTCTTCGCGCCGCGAGCCGGTGGGGTTTGGATCGATGGTGAGGCCGCAAAAGTGCACGATTCTGGTGGGGTTTGGATGTAACCTCTAACGGAATATGCCGGGGGCCTGTGCATCTCCTAGCACGTGACATCGCACACAGCTCGAGCTCTGGGTGCGCAACATGTTCGATTCCTTCACTAGATATTCCTGACGTGGCGTTTAACAGTGGAACCACCTTTCTAGATGCTCAAAATTTCTCAGTGTTCGCTGAATGCCTCCGCCAGTCGATCGCTCGCGCTTTGATGTCGCTCGCCCAGGCTATCAACCTGAAATCCGCTATCTGTTCGTTACATCAGGAACTCTTGTCGCATATTGCGTCTTTCTTGCCTCTGCCTGCCCTCTGCACCGCGAGTAGCGTCTGCAAGCACTGGAACACGGTCCTGTTCGAGGATGCGCGGCTATGGCGTAACGTCAGCGTCCATCTGTGTGCCAACGCCAGTCGCTGGGAGCCCTCTCTGTCTCCACTTCTTGCTCGGAGCAGGATGTTCCCCGTGCGACTTGAACTGTCAGTTCAATGTGCGTCCCACTCGTTGGACCCAACACTCAAGTTGCTCGAGCAGCACATCCCGCACCTCGTCGCCCTGTCACTCGGGATCCCTCCTGCTGCCCTGCTCAAATTCTGTGCTCTACTACAGTCGACGCCGGCACCGGTTCTCGAGACCTTGCGCGTTCTGTCACCCCAGCTTCCGCGCGCACTCGGTATGCCGCTGTTCGGCTTGCCTGCCGGTCTTTTTGCCGCACACGCGCCCCGTCTCGAAACGATGTACCTGCAATCCGCTCTAGTTTCTCCGGATATAGGACCAGCTACCGCGCGCGTCAAGCATCTGACGTACGAACATTCGACGAGCCCTGTGAGCGCGGCGACTATCTATGACTCTACCAGAAAGTGTTTTCCCGCACTGGAGTCGCTCGTGCTTACGCAGGGGTTCGTTCGCGGTACGACGTCGCTCGCTGAGATCAATCCTCTCCCGCTGGACGATATACGTTCATTTTGCACTCTGGACACAGACCCCGAAGCGACGACCGCTTTCTTGGAGTTCATTCCGTCCACCGCGTCCGTCACGATCTCGTTCGCGGCAGACATACCGATGGGAGGAGTCCAAACCGATATTCCAGAACGCCTGCGCGATATATTTCGCAAAAACGCGCCGATTCAGCATCTGGATATCCGAGTGCAGCAGGGTTGGGTGCACGGCAACTCGTCCGCTGATATTCCGCAGATCTGTACGCTCACAATTAATGGCGCGCGGGTAGCTGTCGACGTATACTGCGCCTTCGTCACTGCTATGTTTGCGAAACATCGCGACGAGATGGGTTTACAACACGTTACAAAACTGTACATTTCGAAAACGCTCTACGAGATCTTTGTCACAAAAAGTGCATATCCCAAACTTGGCCAAGCACCCAAACTTGGTCAAATTTAGCTCATATGGGAGCAAGTTTGAATAAATTTGTCTACACTTGCCAGACTGGGCTCCACGCACGCCAAGTCTGTCCAAGCATAGCCACGCGGGGACATGTCATGTCTCCATCGGAGATAACGTTCCCAGGGGCTTCCCACTCAAACGCAAGAACGTGCGGCCTCACAGCTTCCGCGTCGACGCCCCTTACAAGCAGCAAGTCGAACTGTGCGCACGGACCGGCCGTCAGATGCGCCAAAACTCCCATGAGCTGGAGCCGCAACCGCGCGCGCACGCACACACTCAAAGAAGTCGTGGAGCGGTGGCGCCGGAGATGTTAGAGTCCCCGGCACACCGCTGCGCTACAGATAATGCTGTGAGCGTATAACCCTTGTAAAGATTAACACTAAGTGTAAATGTAAGAAAATAAGTAAGGAGCTAAGGTGTAGTAGGAGGCACTCGTAGTGTCTCCAATTGCTTATTACTTTCGTATACACGCGTCATTTGCGCAGACTTGGCCAAACTGGCCAGACTTGGGTGCACTTGGCACGCGGGGCAAACCTACCCCGCTGTGTCACGTCTGACCTTCCCTATGCCCGCTGGGTATATCAACGCCAAGTGACCAAGCCTGGTCAAGTTTGCTCAGGTTTGTCCCAGCCGGGCACATGCACTTTTTGTGACATTGGAGACTGCGTGGCCGTTACTTACGGCCCTTTGCGAGTTAACGATATACGTGGACGCGGTGGACGAGGACGTTCCGGGCACGCTCGAGGATAACGAGTGTAAGCTCGAGAGGATCTGCTTCGTCGAGGATATGCGCGTACGGCCGCCTCCGCATGAGCTCATTCTCTCCGTGCCCTGCATCCGCGAGACGATGGCGATCATCCAGGCGTCCATTCGCGCAGACATTCCGCATCTCGTTCTCAGCGGTATACCCATACTTCGTCCGACGGATTTCTCGGACGCGCCGACTGTTCGGGTGTCTCTGGAGCCTCATATGCCGCGCGAGGATTATCGGTGGTGGTGGGAACTGGGGTTGCTGGATGACTCCACATTGCACGTCTGACGTTGAACTGTGTTCTTGAACGATTGCTTTGCGGGCCCGAATGTTTGGCAGATCGCTGGATAGAAATGAAGATTCTCCAGCGCAACTCGAAGCCCCTGTAGAAAGCGCCCACCTCTGGAAATCGGCCAATCGGGCTAGGACCAGCGAGATTCCACGCGTTTCCCCTCCCCACTACTTTCCCAGGATCGAGTTATGCTGCCTTAAAGTTCTTCGCGGGTTAACGGTACCCATATCCCTTTCCCTTTCCCATGTCGTTGAACACCTCAGCTCAGGCGCTGGACCTGAGTTCACCCGGCGTGAAAGTCGCGCAAGGTCTTTACTTCGCGATCGTCATATCGGGAGGCATGGTGCTCCTCCCGCTAGTCATCTTTACGCTCTTTCTTTCGAAAGGGCCGTCTCCGAGTTCAGCGCTAGTCAACTTTCTCGTCGGACTCAGTATCAGCGCTGTTGGTCAATCGCTACTGGGAGCTCATACTTCCTTACTGTGCCACCGCGGGATCTTATCTTTAGCTTTCCACAGGGCGTTGGGAGGGCATCTGTCTACTAGCCCTGTGCCATCTCGAGGTTTATGCATCACACAGATGGGTATATTCTACAGCGGCCTTGCCATGTAAGTCGTGATAACGCCTCCTCAGCATTGAATAACGCTCAATGTACTCGAAGGGGTGGACTCGCTGGGATCATGGGTGTAGTCAGGGTCAAAATTTCATTCATAATTTATCTACACCACTGAGTCGCTAACTGTGATTCAGCTACTCTTGACGCTTCCGGGGCGTAAGAGCGTCCCCATGTCTCAGCTGCCCATGAATCTCAGACTTGGAGTACATTTCTCTCACTCATTGCACTTATGTAACTTAGACTAATAGTCGAGCACACTCTTTACAGATGGCCATCGCACCCCCAGCGTTTGGTGTGGTATTTTTCTTTGCACAGACCGTCGTACGTCTAGAACAGCCGAGTTCACGGCCTCAAATCCGCTCACGATTGGGAAAGGCGGTGTCGAGGTTACATGGCCCGAAGATTCTCGATCGCAGCCAACTTGTTTGCGTCTTTGGCGTACGCGCCCCTTTTATCTCTAAATTGTGCGTATACGATATCGGATACTGTGTGCCATCCGCATCACACCGTACTCTACAGACGTAACGGGCATTACCTCATCCTGGTCGTTCCGCTGGTGGTCGTCTTTTGCCTGAGTTGTGCGTTTGACCGCGACTCGGACAGAATTTTAGGCCTTACTTACTGACTGCCGCAGTATATCTCACAATCCAGGTACGGGCTTTCTTGAATACGGGCGGTAGATGGTCGTTGCGACGGGCGCTCTTCGCGGAGAACGGGGCTTGGCTCGCCATTCTGATGCGAATCATTGTCTTCGAGGGTCTCTGCGGGATCAGAGCCATGTGAGTCGCGCCCCTATGCGAACGTCTCTGTTCGCTAAAACACTATAGTGTTGTGTAAGAAGCGTGCGAGCATCCCAATCTCTGGCTGACAATGAGCGATAGATTAATGGATACAGTTCGATCTGGGAACCAGGTTTTCCACCTCCTCGCGGAAGCAGTCGGCGGGATGCGTGAGCTGCAGTCAATGTAAACTCGTTTATGTTTGCCCTGGGCTGACCTGATTACAGTACCACTGCCTGCGTTCCTCGTCTTTGGGACGACAGAGGTGAGTGCCTTGCCACAACAGAGATAGAGTCAGGGTATTAAAAACGACGGGCACAAGCGTGTGCAGACAGCCTTGTTCTCTTGGTGCATCGAGGTGAGAAAGGAGAGAGGCACTTCTGCGTAGGCCTGGCTTCTATCTGCGGATCCGCATTGCCATAGCGATTCGTCCTAGCTCTTTTTTTTTTTATCAAGGTTCCGGTCCGGATATGACGTGTCCCAGACCAAGCGCACTCTCAAGCTCCGGATTTCCTTATTGTTGCGTCAAACGAGATTGATTCTACTATTTACAAGTTACAATAGATAGCGCAAAGGCTCAAGATACGACGTAGAGCCAAGCTGATACCCCCTGGTAAGGGCGTCAATATCTAGGGAGTGTCAACATGGAGGAACGGAGTCAAGAAGCGGAGTTAGACGACTCCGCCGGCGTCGCGCTTCTTGTCCCGAACCACCATCATGGTGCTCGCCGCCACATCGCTCCCTGCCAACCCCTTTTCGCCTGACACAGAGCTCGAGTCACATTTGGCGTATGAACGGTGTCTACGCCTCGAGTCGCTAAATCGGGCTGCGACGGCGGAACGTACCATTTGCGCCAGAATCCTTGGATACCTTTTAGACCACGCGAAACGCACGGACAAGAATGAAGCCATTCGAAATATGGCGGAAGATATCAACAGATGTACAACTGACGATCAAGTTGTTGCGCTGGGGGTGTTTTATAGGACTTATCTTCTTCAGACGTGTGCGTTCTGCGCGTCACATCGACATTCTAGAGCTGATTGCTCTCCGTAATCTAGTTCTTAGGGCGGACCTCCGGTCGCCTTCACCCTCTTACCACTCTTCCGATCGCGAATTCGTTTACGATCTTGACGCCGGGACGTATCATTCTGCTGCGGCGACGGAACAGCTCGACCATCGCACCGCGCGGAAACACGTACGTCTGTCTTCTACATACTTCTAAAGCAGAGTCTCATAACAGTGACTTCAGGCTTTTCAACGTGACGGACACACATGCATGCTCACCGCAACCCAAGCAACTTCGTTCATCGACAAACAGCCCGAGAAATGGAACGGTCGTGGGACAGGATATCTTTACGCAATGCACATTATCCCTGAATCGATCAATACGAATCTCGCGGTGCATATTTTAAGACAATGCGTCCAGGAAAGTGCTTACTGAAGGGCAGCACGACCGCGACTCGATTCGGCGCGTTATTAGCATGTTTGGTGATCCAACGATGCTGCAGGAGCTCGAAGGGTCGAATATCCACCGTTTGGAAAACGTCATGACGCTCAGCGGGATGGCTCATGAGAAGTGGGGTGTCAGGACGCGGCTATATACTCGCCAGACGCGACGCTCGACGAGATGTAGGATGAGAGCGAGACTTATAGGACGGTTGCTAGACCAGCTCGAAA
>KV426670.1:0-17714 GCA_001632375.1 Exidia glandulosa HHB12029 | reverse complement strand
CCGCGTCCCCGTCCTCTCCCACGGAACCCACCCCCATCGTCCCTTCCGCCTCTATACCCTCCACCGCCACCTTCAAACTCGTCCGATCCGTCCAACTCAAAGCCACCCCCGCGCGACGACGGCCGCTCATTGCGACGCTGGCGCGGGTGCTCGTCGAGCGTGGACTGGAATGACTCCGTGCCGCGCGAAGGGCATTCGAAGCTCATGTGGCCCGGTTGACCGCATTTGTAGCATGTGCGCGCGGAGGGGTCGTCAGAGTCTGGGTTCGTCGGGCATTGTGCCGCTTGGTGGCCCTCTACACGGTACGTCAGTACAACCAAAAAGAAAAAAAAAGAGAGGGAGAGAGAAGGGAAGAGGGAGAAAGAGGGAAGAGGGAGAAAGAGGGAGAGGGAGAGAAAGAAAGAAACAGAAACGCACTCTCCCCACACCGGAAACACGTCCTATTATCAACTCTGTCGCGCTCCCGTCTCGGTTCGGGGCAGTCGCGCGAGATATGGCCGTCCTTGTCGCAGTTGTAACACTTGACGTCGCTCATATCGCGCGTCTTGCGCGGGTTGGGACATTCGTTCGAACGATGGCCCGTCCCGCTGCAGTTGAAGCATACGATCTCGGAGGACGGGCAGTCGTCCGCGTAATGGCCCCCTTTACGTCGTCGTCAGTGTGAGTGAAGAAAAAAAAGGAAAAGGACGTACGTTGACCGCAACGAAGACAGTGCACCTTAGCAACATCGCGCCCTTTCCGGTCATCAACGTCAAACTCGTCGTCGTCGTCGAATTCATCCAAGTCGGTGTCGACGGCCTTCGCGGTGGCGTACCCATTATCGCCGTTGGGACATTGATGCGCCGCGTGGCCAGGTTGACCACACGCGAAGCATACGCGCTCGCTCTTGTCGGGAGACGGCTCTTGTGCAGAGGCGGTTGGGCGGTGTATCGCGGTCGAGGTGCTCAGCGGACGGAAACTACAGTACACGGGAAAAAAAGACGAGGTAAGTCAGTGAACGTGCGTGGTGTTCGACGACGGACCTTGTGCGTGCTGCGACGCGCGTGAGAGGACGCAGGAGGGCTAAAGCAGATTTTTGCATGACGGGAAAAGGGAACAGGGATGCGGATCTTCCCGGCGACACGACGCGTCGTGGAGTGAAAAAAGTCAAGTTTCTTCGGTATGCTCAAGCAGTCGAGGGACCATATGATGTTCCGGAGATCCTATTCTCGTCCACTCCTCATGTTCGGCCACCACAGCCAAGAAAAGCGGAACACAACGTCGTCGCATTCAAATCAGCAACTACATAAAGGCGGGCAGTCAGTCTGGACTTTGGAAAACTACACGGTATACTGGTGAACGAAGGAATGAAGGACCTCCGTTCCTTTGGCGGTTATCTCAAGTGTACACCTCCGCGTTCTGGGGGCACTCGCGCGCGATCTGCCAGGTTTGGGTTGCGCGTCAGCTAGAAATCGCAGCCGATGCGCAAAACGTACATGACCCTCCTGCTGGCACTTGTAGCACACCTTGGACTTGACGACGCCCGCAGCGGGGGCGGTAGTGACGAGGTTCTGGTCCGTCACCTGCGTACCGGGCGGCGCGAGGCAGTCGCGGCTCATATGGTTGTACCCGCCGCATTTGAAGCACTTGACGGGCGGGATAGCGGCGCTGCGCGGGGTCGCGTTCGCCGGGCGCTGCACGGGCGTGAACGCGCTCCCGCCGTTGCCGTTGCCTGACCCGGCGGGCGTGGGGCACACGCGCGCGATGTGGCCGAAGCGGCCGCACGCCTGTAAGGGGGGGAGAACGCGGGTTCAGTACCGGTCAAGAAGAAGGTGTTGAATGGCGCGATAAGATAGCAACGTGCGCGAGGGTCCAGGGAACGAGGGACGGGGATGAAAAGCTGAATACTTTACGCACATAGCACTTCTGACCTCCACCCTGGCCGCTGACGCGCAGACTCGGGCACTCAGCCTGGATATGACCAATCCCGCCGCACGAGTAACACTGCTTGGCCGCGACGCTGCGCGGGCTCGGGCAGGCGTTCGACTCGTGGCCTGGCTGGCGACAGTTGTAGCACAGACGCTGCTCGCTCGAGCAGTTCTCCGCAATGTGGCCCACTGTGCGCGGTGCGAGTCAGTCGGCGTAATGGATCATGTCGGGCAGCGACAACCGTCAGCCACGTCGAGCGAGCCAGCGACCAGGGTCGTACGCACGATTGCCACATTTATAGCACCCCTTCCTAGAGAACGCCATCTTTATTCTTCAATCTACGCAAGGCGGCGAGTCAGTCAGCACGCAGATGCACGAAAAGTAAGTAGAGGGGGACGCGACAGACCTTCTTTTTGAAACACAACTTCCCACAGACCGCTACGGCGACGACGACCCACACACGTACACACACACCACCGACGGAACGCGACGGGGGTGCGAGGAGATTTGGGTGTTGGAGAAAGCTCGGATTTTTCGGCTGGCGGAGTTGCGACTTCCTTTTCCTCCTCCTGTGGTACGACTTGAACGGTTACTGCCTCTGGCTCCCTGCTGGTCTGACTCTAATCGCCTCGTTCTCAACGGTCGACATCGTCTCTTGCTCTGCAGTCATACTTCCCTCACGTTTGACGCGTATTAGTCACACTACATCTCCGCCCCCGCCACCATGTCGGACCAACTTCATTTCATTGTCCTCCAGGAGAATTTGGCCTATCAGAAACGCACTCTGTCTCAGCGCCTAGGCCCGACCGACACCGTTGACTCCCTTTTCCGACAAACCCGTTCGCCGCCACCGGCCATGTACACGTTTTACAAGGTACGCATGGATACCTACCCCATTCCACAGGTACTCACAAATTACTTCGATAGCTTCCTAAGACATTAGTGCTCGACGCGGAAGACGTAGAGTCCTTGGCCACGGTGAACTGGCCCGAACGCCTCCGCTATGCCGAGGAACTCCCACCCATCGCATTGGCCGACGGTCTGGGGGCTGAATACCTATGCCTGGCCAATAAAATCTTCCTTGTCGTCGTGTCCAGTAAGGGATAGAAACCCGCACATCTACCCGAGACGCTGAAACATCCATCGCGACAGTATTACCGACCGGCCACGATGACCCAATGCTAGGGGTCGAGACAAGATACTGTGCGACCATGATATACGCCATGCCTACGGGTAGCTGATGCACTCTTAGCCCAACGCCCCGCAATCGAGGCAACCCGTAAGCGGAAACAACCCCCGTCCGCCACGGCTCAGCAGAAGGAGCTCGTCAAGATCCAGCGCGTCTCTGTTGCGGACGCAATTCTGGGAGGGCGCCCGGGCTCACTCTCCGGGCCTCCTCTGGGAGTTTACGACCCCATTTTCCCAAAATTCAGACGCGATTGTCACGCGCCAGGCGACATTCCAAGCCACGATATTCAGCTTACAGCACAGTTCCTCCTCGCATCACAGGAGTTCTACGAGGACGCACACGAGAGGCAGCTAGCATTGAGTTCTATACTCGAGAATCTGCTTGTCGACGGCCACTTTATGCCGAGTCGACTCCACGGCTTGAACTTTGTGTCAGACTTGCACGACACTCTACGCTGCAGTCTTTTCGAACCAGATGACCCCGGCTACGAACTTATGTGCGCTTTCCTTGGCAAGTCTAGCAACGGTGACGGCGGCTGCGACCCGCTGGACCAGTTATCGCATGAATATCGAATTCTTTGCGCGTCTCCGATCGTGAGTTTTCTTCTCTTCTTGCCCACGACACTCACTCACCTGCCAACAGTTAGACCCGCTTCGGCGGAGAACTGCTATGCCGATTTTCCTTTTATCTATCACCGGCGCGCAGCTCCTCATCGCAGGCGGTATCTTGGTCGACCGGGTCGTCGTCTCCCAGCTGACAGAAAACATTTCCTTGGTGCCCTCTCCGCCACTTGACGATATTGATCCCGAGCGGTCATCTGAAGCTTCCTCGTTCGACGCGCATACTCGCCGAGTCGCACACGTTCTCCGCACCTTCCGCCAATATGTTCGCAAGCTCAAAGCGCAGTACGCACAAGTAACCAACGAAACTGTGCCGCGCCTTCTCGATTCCCCTCCATGGCCTCATTTGACGACCGTTGCGCATACCGACCCAGTTACCCACATCACGACAACTCTCAGTTGGACGTACTTGAACCGTCTCGGGTCTGATGTCTTTCACAGTTGCGTTTTCGAGGCGAATCTCAGCATCGACGGCGCTGCCAGTGCTGAGATGAAGTGCATCGTTAAGTTCACCTCGCGCTATGCGGACATCGTCCACCGTCTTCTCGAAAAAAGCGGCGCAGCGCCAAAGCTCCGGTACTGCCAGTGGATCGACGATGTCGGGCAGAAGGTCGTGATATATGACTACGTCGACCACCAAAGCGACTCGTACCCCAAGAAGGCAGTCGACGAGCTGGAAAAGGCTGTCAAGCTCCTTCACGCGAACGGCCTCGTTCACGGCGACCTACGCCCGCCAAACGTGCTCCTCGACGTTGATGGTACTCTGAAGGTCATCGATTGCGATTGGGGCGGTCGTGTGGATTTGGCGAAGTATCCAGCAGATATCAATATGGACCCTGATTGCGGCTGGCACGACGGTGTGCACGCCGGTGGATCCATCTTGCCCGAGCACGATCTGCACTTGATCAACAGTCTCCCGATTGCGGCTTCCTCTTCATCCGCGCGCCAGCTTTCCTATTAGCCGAGTCTTGTTCATCCATACTGTTGGCCAGTTCTCTCATTGCTACTTTTGCCACTTGTTTCTCATTCTGTACTAGTAGCAAATCTTCGGCTTGGAAAACTATGTTCTCAGGCAACGTGTCTGCTGCTGCTGCGGAACCATCTCAACGCTCTCAAGCCTCCCATCGACGTACTCCTCCCCTTACTCGGGTTCTGACTATATCAATTCAACCGCGACAACCATCCCTCGCACCGGAGAGGCAGACGTCGTAGCTGCATTTCTGTGCTGTCTGGATCTAGGTGATGCTTATTACAATCCTTTCTCCAGATCGTGGTTCTTCCTGTGGATGATAATCCTATTCCGACGGTCAAACTGTATCTGCTGGTCAGGATGGATAAGTCGTATGGTTCATAAATGGTACATTTATTCCCGATAGCTCGAGACACGAAATTCGCATGTGAGAGATCTTTTCCGCTCTTTGAGACAGACTATATGGTACCCCTGGGACCCCAAATGACCCTATAGCTACATCTCATATCGCTTTTCGGTGTTCAATGTGGTCTCAAGTCGGTGCGCGAGCAGGATCGGTACATTCCGATAGAGCTGCGGCTTTGTCGGCACTGACCTCCGCATCGTCCTACCCATCCCCGAAAACCTTCCCGTCAACCACACCACCAGAAACACTTGGGATGATATAGGTACCTATAGAGGTTTTGGAGTCAGCACAGACCGTACCGTGGCTGCGATGTTTGGTAGATGTCTATTGCTTCCCGTGCAGACCAGTTTGAGCTTTCCTACATGAACGTAATAGACAATGCAGAGATATAAGAGTGCAATTCGTTCTTCTACGCTATGTTCCAAGTAAGCAAATCGACTAGGAAGTACCCGCGGAGGTCAGTGCCGACAAAGCCGCAGCTCTATCGGAATGTACCGATCCTGCTCGCGCACCGACTTGAGACCACATTGAACACCGAAAAGCGATATGAGATGTAGCTATAGGGTCATTTGGGGTCCCAGGGGTACCATATAGTCTGTCTCAAAGAGCGGAAAAGATCTCTCACATGCGAATTTCGTGTCTCAAGCTATCGGGAATAAATGTACCATTTATGAACCATAAAGTCGAGTATCAAGCAAAGTCGAGCGACAATGCGCGGATGGCCCATCTCTTGTCGCGAATGCTGGTCAATAATGTTGCCTACAAACTTGAAAGTGCAGAAACGCTACGAGTCGATTTATCACGTGACACGTGAGGCCCGACCTGTACTCGTTACTGCGATACCATCTCGACAGTGCCCCGCTCTGCTCCCTCTTGACTTGTAATCGCCTCTCTCTCAACGCTTGAGATCGTCTCCTGCTCTACACTCATCGTTATCTCACGTCGTACATCCACGGCGCATCTTGTGTCAATGTCACTTGCTCGTAAACACCACATGTCCAGTCGTTGTTCCAAGCACGTCCGGGCCCTATAGCGTATAATGGCAGCTCCAAGTACAATCGTGCTTGCACCACTAGTGCATGTCTATCGCGGGCAGACACATGTTTGCGCACGTCCGAGTCCATCAATTTGAAGCCAAACAGCAACCTCGCCGTTCAGGATTGTACTTTATCGCCTGTTAAGCAGGACGGACGTCAGGACACGACATGAAATCCCCCCCTCATCTGATTCTCCATGCTCACAAAATCCAAGTCGAAGTACCGCGCTCCAGCTCTAAATGCCCTCTCAACGACACTCGGCCTCGCACGGGATACAACCTCCAACATCCCGATCGTCAACCAGATCCTTACTATCGCCGTAGCGATCGTTTCTCTCATCCAGGTCCGCCCCTTCCGCACCTGAGTCCACTCTCTCATCATATGCCCCGCATAGAAAGTCGAGAAAGATAAAGAAACGCTGTACGCACTCGCGAAGAAGACGGGTTCGCTCGCCCAGCACGTCCAATGTATCACCGTCGATCGCCCAGTCGAAGGTGAACTCAAAGTCGTCCTCGAAAAGCTCACTATGTGCGTCGCACCTCGAAGGTCTTCGTATGGTGTTCTGCTGAGTCCTGCGCAGGGTTTTTCGCTCTGTGGAAGCTTTCGTAGAAAGGGCGGCTGTAGAGAGCCGGTGGCGCCGTACGATACGGCGTTTGTTTGTCGTGGTGCAGGAGATAGAGCGGTTGGAAAGCGAGCTGGAGGACGCGTTGAAGACGATTCAGGTGCGTTTTCCAGTATTGTATCTCGCCTACTCCTCAGTACTTGCGCTCAAATGCGATCCAGCTGGTGGCCGCAGTCGATACGAACCTCCGAGTCGCATATACAAGTCGAGTCGTAGAAGCGAACGCGCAGTACGACGGCGAGGTGCGTCCTCGTGACCCGCACCTTTGCTTTCACGTTTACAGTAGTCGTCTTGGCCGACAGTTCCATCTTATCCGTCAAAGCGACGTCCGCAAACATAGTGTACTGCACCAAGAACGCTCCTCCGATGGCTCCGTGTCCGTCACCTACGCCACCGCTAAGGTGAAAAGCCAGATCTTCGTTGTCAAGTACCTGGACCAGTGTACGAGCGCGAAGAGCTGGAATCTGTGGTACCCCGCGGAGCAGATGCAGGATCGCCTAGCCGTGCACCACACGTTGCTCCTGAGAGTCTCGTACGTCTCCTTTTGCACCTCTTTCTACCCCTTCCAAGTGTGTATACTCAAGAACGGTCTCAGGACCGTGCAGTTGTCGCATCGAAACGTGGCGCAGCTGTACGGCTGGGGCACAGCAAGTCCGCAGGATCGATTCAGCGTCATCAGAGCAGGTCAGTCCTCATCACTGCGCTAGTTTCAGAGAACTGAACGTTTCCACCAGGCCGTTTCTCAGCGCGCGATTTCCTATACACGTACAACGCCTCCGTCGAGACTAAAGTTCGAATGACATACCAAATCGTCAGTACTAGTACCGATACCAGTTCCCCAACTCTGACGCGGGGGAAAGATTTGGAAAGTCTTAGACGCGGCACGGTATCTCGAAGAACGATGCAGGATCCTCTGGTTACCCGAAGACGACGCGATCCTGCTCGACGAGGAGGGCGAACCGACGATCGGGGCGATGAATGACTTGTATGAGAAGACGGCTGAACACTCTGACGATGCTGGCGCTGGGCGCCATCTCGAGGAGATGGACGGGGTGTGTGCTACTTTCAAGTCAGATGTTTGTGGTGCTGATCGCATTGGCAGTTGTTCCTACAGATTCGGGATCCCGATGGAGTGTACGACTATGAGGCTATACGAGCGGTGGGCCTGCGCGAAGAAGATGCAATGGGTCGATCACCTTATGCGCAACATGGAGTCGTGGACAGTCGGAATACTGCGAGAGAAACTCTGCTGTCTTGACTTGCGTTCATACCATATCCTACGTTACCTGCGACTTTCCTAGGATACCATGCGCGGCAGTGTGTGCTATCATAGATGTTGCGACACTGCTATCATCATTTGACACCCTACCCGATCTCGGCATATGTCTACAGTGACGAGCGCCAATAGATTAAACCAGTCTTAGGAGCAGCAGCGGCGAGATGAATATGATTATGGCGAGTAATATGGGTACCACAGGGTTTGCCGCTGCGAGCTGGGCGATGCTGTATCCGATGTCGTTCAGCATAGACGTGAGCGAAGCCAAGAGGCTGCCAAAGTCGATTCGGGCTTAACCGTCTGGCCCTTGTCTTATACCACATACCTCAATCTTTAAAATACTACCCCCCTATTTCCAGACCCTCCTGGTATCGTATTATCGAGGACGTGGTGGTGACTTGTCTGTGACGACCTCATCTGGAGCCTTGATAGTGCGCCTAGCGCAGCGACATCCAGCACGTCGTCGCCGCCTTCTACGAAGGAGCCGCCGAGCTCCTCAAGCGCCCATAAGGTGTGGAATTGTGTGCAGAGTCCCGCCCGACGTGCTCGAGATGATCTTCCACTGCCTCTACCTCCTCGACCGCGTTGCGCTCACGGAGGTCTGCTCCTTGTGGCGCAACGTCGCCATCAGCGACCCGCTTCTGTGGAACGAGGTCTCGTTCGTGTACAAGTTCCGGCGGCGACGTTTCTTCGACCCCGCCAACCGTCTCGAGTGCGCACGACGCGGCTTCAAGCTCCTTGCACGGCCCAATGCCACCCTCGCTGCCCCCGTCAAGGTCTCCGTATCTCTTGGTGCTCCACCGCCGATAGGCTTTGGGATACGAGATGATGAGTCGCGCTGCAGCTCTCGTTTTCATCGGCACTCCCTCTGGATTCGTCGGACAGCCCGGGCGGCGCAAAGCAGCGCAAGCTCCGACAGCGCCGCGCAATAGCATCTCGAGCGCGTGCTCGCAGATCTAGAGCAGGATCCGGCGCTTACAGTATGCCTTCAGACGATCGCATTGCGGACTTGTTTCCGTCACTCAATGGTACGCTGAAGCCGTCCGCCTGGACGTGGCCTTCAATTGGTGCCGACTGATAAACCCGGCCAGCCTGCTTTGAGATCTGTCAGAAGCGGGTGGCTTCCAAAGTGGGATCGCAAGCAGCCCGTATCCGGTATGTGAATGCCGCCCCGTCACTGCCTCTGTCGTTCCTACACCGCCGAACGACCTTCTGCACCACCGAGGTACTTATCTATACTCACGATCTTACTTGCTGTAGGAAGTGCCTTCCTGCACCGCCAAGCAGTGACAAGTGACGTGGGTCCTTGCGTGCGAACCGATGGCGGCAGATATCTGTCACGTGGGCGCCCTAATCCTACTTAAAGTCCAGGCCTCTCGCATACGATCTCGCGTTTGCCATGGCAGACTCCGTTCAGCACACTCCCTCCGCTTCCTACGACGACCTCGGGCATTCGCTCGTCGATCTGAATGCCGGTGGTCCAGGGTCTACCAATACGGTCAATAGCATTACGGCGAGCCATCACTGGACAACTGCAACGTTCTATACCACCTCGATGCGGGAGAGTGATCTCAGCCTTGCGACCAAGTCGACGGCATACTACAGTGTCGAAGATCACGCCGTGGTCAAGATATCGAATACTGCCGAATTTCGGTCCGCCTTCCGCGATATAGACGTGACGCATCTTATCACGGATATCGCAACCCGCCCAAGTGGATTTGGGGGCAGCGCGGATGTCAAGCAAGCATATCTTCTCGGGGCCACGGTCCGTAACAGACTATTACTTCGCCCAAATGTTGAGAGCCTCACATCCGCGGCAGGTTGCAATGAAGATTCCACGTGTCGTCAATGTTGACATACAAGTCGCACGAGTATGTCAACTGCATATCTCTTCAGTTTCTGACTGTGACTGTGACTCGTCAGAAACTAGCCCGAGAGATAGGCGTTTGGCGGTCTCTATCGCACCCTAATATACTGCCTTTGAGTGGCTTATTCTGGGACGACAATGCACTTCCTGCAATGATCTCCCCGTGGTGCTCAAACGGCAATGCGATCGATTACATTGGGGTGCAACGTCGTCGCCTTTCGGGCCTCGATATTCTACCTCTACAGCTCCAGCTCGTACGCCCGTACGTTTGAGCGCTACCACTGAAACCTCATATGCACTTCAGCTCGACGACTCGCTGGCAGGCCTGGCGCATCGTACGTTGTGGAGATTGCGCTGGGAGTGATAACTCAACCCCTGTTATCCAGTACACAGTCTGAGAATCGTGCATGGAGATTTGAAAGGCGTAAGAGAACTCGTGCGACGCTCTTCGTCTTTGACCTTGCGGTAGGTCAACATCCTCGTCGGCGATGGCGGAGTCGCCTGCATTGCAGATTTCGGTGTCTCCGCCGTTCTTGCTCAGTATCCCGCTCAGAACGCAACCCCGGCCGGTACATATCGTTGGATGGCACCTGAATTGCTTCAAGATGATTCGCGTGTCACATGGGCAAGTGATATGTGGGCTTATGGCTGTGTTATAATGGAGGTGCGTCAAGCGATCATATCTACTTGCCTCAATGAAAGAACCGATGCAGGTCATGAGTGGTACTCCACCGTATGCAGCTTTGCAAGAGCGCCAAGTCATTATCGCGCTTCACAACGGTGAACTGCCGTCACGACCACCGTCCATTCGCGACGAGCTGTGGGACTTGTGCGAGCTGTGCTTCAAAGCACCTCGCGATCGACCTCACGCTGAGCTGCTTCTCAAGAGCTTCAGGGCTCTATCCAAGGATCTGCTTTTGGGCCACGCAGACGTCGACTTGTCGGCCGCTGACTCAGCTCCAGACCTGGATCTTCTGGACAAGCTTCTAACCACTGCGTTCAATCACTTGCAGGAGAATGTTGGTGTCCCCTCTCCGCTGGATATCCCTGTACTGACGGTTGATCACAGCTGCCATGTTACTCTGGCAAGAGTCTGCAAGAGCTTGAATTGGACGCTTCCATGTCGAGCTCGGTCGACGGGCTCATACGCGTGTCGCGTTGGCTAATGAGCAAAGTCTGCTACCTTTTGCTTGAACTTCTCGAAAGGCTATCTAAAGTGCGTGGTCCCATCCTCGAACTTGCGCCTTGCTTAGTGTTACGTTAGGAAACGCACGACTCGTCCTCGGTGTGGTGACACGACGTGTTACAGTCGCAGGTTATCGTCATTAGGACACTCTCCGGAGCTCTCACTGCGCAGTGGGATCTCAAACGAGAGCAACAGAACTGCTCTAAATGTCGCGGACACCCGTCCGAGGTCCCTGTTGACAGCTGGGTCGATCCACCATACATCACGAACCACGACGCGACCTACATTATTAGCACTATGGTCCTCTACATCCGCCAGACGCGCCACGTTGTCGACCGTCCTCCAGAGTTCCTACATATGACCAACGACTCTAGTTCCTACAGCTTCGAGCGCCTCGGAGAGCCGGACACTCAGGGCCATGCGACGCCGCCATCCATATCGAGATCCAGCAACTCGTTGAATCGGCTAATCCTGACTTATACGGCGCGCATCGTATTCCATGTCTCAGTGTCGAACTGGCCTTCGACGTTTGCGCGCATCCGCAAGGGCATCCGCCTGCTCGCCGCACATGGCACGGATCCTGAGCCAATCGACGAGACTGATGTGTGGCTTATGGCGTACTGTTGCTTGGACCGCGCGCGACTGGTGCAAATTCTGCAAGAGCTATCTTCGCTGTTTGTCACCATGCGTCTCGAGGCTCAGATCAGCCGCTCAGCGTCGCACAGGCCGTGCGACATGCGATGTGGTCGTGGATCAACGTCTTCCACGACGAGTTCTCCGACGCGGCCGTCACACCGCGCAAGCTCGAAGGGGCGGCGGAGCGCCTGTACGACGTAATGCAGCAGCTCGTGGATAACGACCGTCGTATAGCGTTCTTGCCAACACTCACACTCCTTCTCGCCGTCAGTCCTGAGAGGTGCAAGCAGCTCGAGACTCAGCTCGCGTATGGCATCGGGACCACAACGAGTCCTACTAGTAGCAGAGGAAAGTCCGCTCGTGTATGTCTATAACCACCCGTCAACTTTCTTGTATAACTCCCAGCAGCTCGCGGCGTGGACAGCAATCTACCGGATGTTGGGTTCTACAAGCAAGATGGCTGAGCTGGCAATGGCGGGTTTTTTGCAGCTCTGCAAATGCGGCATGATTGTATCGCCCGAACTCGACTCCCCCATCCGATCCCTCGCGCCAGACATCGCACAGGATCTCAGCGTAAGAGTTGATCGCTCACGATCTCAGTCTAGGGTTCTGTGTAAAATTCCCAAAACATTTTAAACATGTTATTTAACAAACTTGTTATTTAACATGTGTTAAAAACAATGTTAAATAACCATATATGGTAATGGTCTGGAAACAAGGTTTGGGGCCTTCCTAAGGCCCAGGACGGTATTTTTCTGCTCTCCTCCCTCCCTTGTAGTCTCAGATGGGAGCAAAACAGAGCCTGCCAGGAGATATCAGGTCCTGTAGGTGTTTTACCCTCCGAAAAATCCATTGTTTTGAAACACTAGGACACGAAGGATTGTGTCAGAGAGCACCCCAGACATGCTAGCCAACTGGACCAAAAGGCCGATTATGCCACGAATAGTGGCATATACCGGGCTGCATATATAAGCTGAATGCCAAACCCTGACAGATTGAGACCTGCAAATGGCTAGGGTATAGAGCTGAGACCTATCTTTTCCCTCCTGTGATACACACTTAATCTTCCTTACATGGTTATACCAGTTTCTCACCCCCTATCAAGCCACAAATGTATCTAGTCACATTTCTAGATGACCTCATGGTTGACACTTAACCCGACCGAAGCCATGTGCATTTCTAGCCCGAATCTCTCACTGTAACACAGTCTACCATGTCCAATCAGCCTCTTCCTCTCTTCTATGAAAAGTGTTTTTAAATCATTCTTAACGACAAAGTTTCGAGCGAGGTGTTTTAAACAGTGTTTTAAACGCGGTGTTTTAAACGTTGTTTAAAACAAACAGTTCTACACAGAACCCTATCTCAGTCATCTGAAGCTATTGCAGACGCGCTTGATCGCCCCTCCCCCGCCGCTGCGGCCGTACTACGATAGCGTCGAGCACCCCATCGACATAGGCCTGTACTCAGACGTACTCGTCGCGGTTTTCCGGTTTTCGCCGCAAAACGCGATCCATGAGCTCTTCCTTCCGTCCTTGAACGCCCTGCGTTCGGATGCGGTAAAGACCGTCGTCGTCAAGGCATGCTTGACATTGGTTCTTGATGTACGTCCATACCTTCGAGTCTGTCTTCAAATTGCCTTACCGAATGAGCTGTCAAGGCTCGACGCATGCTACACCAACCTTCCATCGAGCCGTTGTACCAGTGCGCATCCCGAATCCGCCAGATCTATATCGCGAGCTGCAGGCGGCAGCATGAAGTGTCGGATGTTGGGCAGCCGCTTCGCGCGTCGAACCGGCCGTCGGCGAAGAAGTACTTCGAGGACGATATCACATCGGAGCGTGACCTCTTCCTTCTCGCGTGCCATGCGCTGTGGAGGGCAGACTTGCGATTCCTGTTCCACGCTACCAGCACCGAAGATGAAATCGAGATCGGCGTGGCAGGGATGGAACTGATACGACATCAGAGCGAGCCGGAGGTGCATCTCAGCGTCAGCAGGACAATGGCGATGCTGTTCTTGTCGAGCAGTTACATATCGTCCGACAGTCCGATCTACGGGGCAGCCCGGCTTTACAATCGAAGGTCTACGTGCGTTTAGGTTATGCGCATCTCGTTGAGCGTGTTGACTTACGTGTTTTAGTTCTGAAGTACTCACAGCCTGCGTCACGCTCATGCTCCAGAAGCCGTTCGACACAGATTCGAATCGCATCCTCATGCCACACATCCTCATGGTCCTGACACGATACGCAGACGATGCCTACGTATGTCGTAATTCAGAACCTTTCTCAACGGGTCTGACTTGCTTTTCAAGCCCGAAGACGAGGATGCTCCCTGGAAGTACTCGCCAGACCGACTGCCTGGTTTTCTGGCAGCCGACTTTGCCCTAGTCATGATCATTGCGCTGTCGTCCCCAGGCATGGACGTGACTCTTCAGGCGGCTCACGGCCTACAACTTCTCGTTGGCGCCGAACGTCATGAACGCGCACCGCGACCTCCTGTCCCTGGTCCCGAGGAACAACTCAAGCGGTGGGCGGTATATGAGCAGATTGGCGAGGAGCGGCTCGACTACGTCGGGCGGATGGCGTACCAGAAGCGCCTTCGCCAGCTGTTCCGCGTCCTTTCACCACCGAACCCTTTCAACCTCGCGTTGTTCAACTTCTGTTTTACGCGTTGGCTCGAACTCTCGCAAAGCGTCGTACAGCCAGCGGAAAGTATTGACGCTGCGCTGAAGGCCATCTGGCAGAATCTGACATTCGCACTCGCCGGTATCGTCGGTAGTTGCATCGCTCTCGCAGGGGAGAACGTGGAGATCCGCAGCATGGCCAGGCACATGCCCCAACATCTGGAGCAGGTCGCGGCCCTGCCGAGCAACCCTCCTATGGTCGCGAGACAATTCGTAAACGCACTCATGAACAGGCTTGATGATGAGGATGTTATGATTCGGGAAACGTCAAAGGATGCCCTCAGCGCTGAGCTCCATCCCAGGCTGTTTCCTGTCCTGCTGCAGCAAATCGAGCGGTGCGCGCTATTGGATTTGTCGACAGTTCCTCACTCAACTTGCCTTAGCAGCGTAGCAGGCGCCGATCCGGAACCAGACGACGGGATTGGACTGTTGTTCGAGCAGGTATGGGCATTCGGACTCGTCATCCCGCCGCTGACTTCTTTAGTGCATGTCTGTTCTCAGAGCGATGTTCGACCGCATCGATACGCCGCCCGAGCTCTCGAGGCTGAATGTGGACATTAGCAGGATGATTCTCATCCTGTCGCGCTTCATCAACCGCGAAAACGACAAAGGCCGTGCGTGCTTCCGGGCGAAGATCAAGTTCTGCCAGCTTTGCGACTCGCTCCTGGCCAAGCGGAATTTCTTGACAATACGGAAGGAAAGCTCACTGCGTAACGAGGTCGTCGACCGGATTTTCGGGTGGATAAAGGACTCCCAGGCTGTATGTGGACCTCCTGGCACGCGATCGCATCGTCTGACTCGATGTTGCAGTTGCGTTTCATCGAACCTTCGAACCCCGACCTGCAGGCAGAATGCGACGTCGCATGTCTCACCACTGCGGTGACCCTGTTAGAGAATATGCGCCTGCAGCCGCTAGAAAGCCCGACATCATGGTACACCACGAACCTCTTATCCCGCACCTTTTACCGGTACCTCACGGAGATGCAGATGATGGCTGACGTTCACAGCATGGGTTCCATGGTGCGTGGTTCAACCTTCGTGTCTGCTGAACTCACGCTGTGACCCGCAGAATAGCGAAGACGGTACAGCAATTCAGAAGTCTTTCAATTCGAGTCTGCATAGCACGCGCGATGAGCCAGCAATTCGTGCCCTCGTGGTTCAGGGTGTCGTGAACATGCTTCAGGCCAATCCAGACGCGGGCACGAAACATTGCCTTGCGCTGGGCTTTCACGACGACCTCCGCTTGCGTATTCAGTTCTGCCACATATTCGCCAGAGCCCTCGCTTCCGGTCGAAAGCTCGAGTCTCCTGCAACCGTCACACCTCCGCCGCCACTCAATCAGCTGTGTGAGGTGTGTTGGGACATTTTGGCGCCCTATCTGTTCTGTTCACAATCACCTGTAGATGCTCCGAGAGTCGGATATGTTCGCGCTCGCTGTTTGCGAGATTTGCCCCGCCAATGAGGTCGACGTCATCATTCCCATCCTCCTTAATGTTTTCGACACTCGTGACAGTCTCCTCCGCCTGATGAGATCTGCCATCGATCGCGAGGTCGCCCGAAAAGGTACGTGCAGATGGTCCAGAACATGCCCAAGCTGACTGGCATGTAGAAAGCGACAAGGAGCTCTTCCGCAGCAACACCGTGTGCACCCGTCTACTCAGCGCCTTCGCAAAGATGCAAGGGTATAACTACCTTCGCAAGGTCATCCAGCCCGTCGTCGAGCAGCTCCAGGCAATGCCCGCCGATCAAAGCATCGAAGTCGACCCGATTAAAGCATCCAATGCGACCGAGGAGGACTTGAAGCAAAACATGGCCAACCTCAAGGTCATCGCGCAAGCTTTGCTCGACATCATATCCAACTCGGCGCCTTTCATGCCTCCGTAAGCCATCCGCTACTTTCTGCAACGCCTTGCTCAACCCATCCAGGATCATTATGGACGTCTGCAAGCATATTACTGACACCGTGTACGCTGAATTCACGCTCATATGACGTCTATTCACGCGGAACAGGGGCAACGTCTGGCCGGGCAGCAGGCAGACTGCCTTGAGAGCATTCCTCTTCCTACGGTAAGGGTATCCGTAGAACATCCGCGCATTTCTTACGATTCCCAGATTCATCGGCCCCGCCATCGCCGCACCGCACACCGTCGACATTGAAGTGCCCAAGGAAAACATCGAGATTCGTCGTGGACTGATCCTAATGACCAAGATCATCCAAAATCTTGCGAACAACGCCCTATTGAGCAAGGACCAGTTCTTAACGGACCTTGACCCGTTCCTGAACGAGAACGCACGGAAGGTGCAAGCATTCCAAGAGACTATAGCAGTGCGTTGTCTGTACATTCTTCTCGTTGTTCGCTCATGATTGGCAGAGAGGAACATCGGAAGGAGATCATAGGGTGGAAACTGCTGATATCGGGACGTATCTCGACGAAGCGGACACGATTTTCTTGCAACGTTTCTTCCAGCTGAACGCGGACAAGGTAGGGAAAGAACTGTTGAGCTATCAAGGCCATGATTCTTCCAACACGGGCAAGAAAACGTGGGACATGCTTTGCACCGCGCTCGTAGAGCTCGACCCGCCCATTGAGCGCCCACAGCTCATTCCGCTTGACTCGCAACGACATCCCAAACTCCTCGACTTCCTCCAACGCAATCAGCACCGGAATACCGAATCTGTTCGCCAGCTGTTCACGGCGACGTCTACCGACCCCGTGAGTGCGCAGACCTCCAAGGCGAGTAGCTTTCCTCATTGACAGCACAGGAGCGCTCGCTAGTCTTCATGCTTGCTCTGGCACGCCTTAACGCCGAGACTGATGACTTGGAGCTAGTGCTGCTCCAGATATTCAACGTATGCAGCCCTCGTGCTCTCCGTTCTCTGCTGATAATACTGGCAGACATTACTCGAGTTCAGCGCTCACCAGCGACCCTTTGAGATTGTCATCGACTGCACGATGTTTGCGCCCAGTTCCGAGCTTCCCTTGCCATGGATCGAGTACCTCATCGAGTTGATCCCATCCGACCTCGCGTTGCAGTTCCAGACTGCGTACGTCGTGAATACGAACGGAGCTGCGCAACTTTACCTTCGGAAGGTCCTCCACGCCCTTGCCAGTATGTACAGGCAATGGTTGAGCGTCACGAGACTGACTCGTTCATAGACGTGCCGTTCGGCAAGCAGATCACCGCCATTAACAGCCTAGAAGACTTGACCGACGTCCTTCCGGCATCCAGCGTCGCGACCATCGACAGCAGTGGTATGTCGCAGTACAACCTCGTAGTCGCGTACTAATGACTAACAGCGTCATTGGACGGCGAGG
>KV426669.1:0-18749 GCA_001632375.1 Exidia glandulosa HHB12029 | reverse complement strand
GCTCGCCACACCAGCCCTAACGCCGCGGATCCCAGGATGTCGCCGCCGCCGCTCGATGACAACGACCTGGACGCTATCGAGCTCCAGGAGATGCAGGACGACGCCGACGCGATGCAGGACGGGCCAGACGCAGACGCAATGCAGTTCGACGCAGACCTAGGCCCACAGCCCGCTCCTGTGGGCGCGGGGAGCAAGGGCAAAAGACGCGCTGTGGAGGAGGAGGAGGAGCCCAACATCGCTGACCTCGTCGAGGATTTCGACCCGGACGCCGTCGACATCGAGGACCGCGCGACCATTGCAGTGAACGCACGTGCATGGCTGTCGGGTATCATCCGCGAGATGCACGACCTAGCCAAGTACGCGGGCCTGTCTCATCAGGAGGTCACGAAGCTCGTCGACGCTGGTGTCTCGGGTGGCACGAAGGCGCGCTACCTTTGGAACACGTTCCAAAGGCTGTGGAACTTCAAGGACGGTAAGATCTTTGTTACTCGTAGCTTCCAGACGCTCACCCCACCGTAGAGTACCAACCTCTCACCGAGCTGAAGGCGCGCTTCGGCGAGGTCTCGTCGCATGTCGCATTCGCCAAGTTGCAGGAGCAGGTCACGGAGGTCGAGCTCTACAACATCGTCGCCCACTTCGCTCTGACGTTCCCTGTCGGCACGGTGGAGAGTACTGCAGGCATGGAACTTCAGTTCCTGCGCGAGACGGCGGTCGACCAGTTAGCAAGGGTGAGTGAATGTGACTTTTGCGTTCGATACGTGTCCCTGACCGTCTGTACCTTAGCACAAGTATCTCTACAACGTGCACAACATCTCCGCCATCACCCTTTTCACCCAGATCGACCCCAACCTGCCCGCTGGCGAGGCCATGTATGTGGTTGCGAACGAGGCCAGTCAGGGCTTTCTCGAGCGCCTGCAGCCGCTCATTGGACAAGACATCCGCATCGCGCACCGAGTCCATTCACAGTGCGTTTTGCTAGCGCGCGCCCACCCCGCCGTAGTGTCTGACGTCTTCCAGGTATCGTGAAAGCGAGATCCGCCTTCAGGGTGTCCTCGCCATGGCACAGGCCCATCAGGCCATCGCTACGCAAGGCGACGACGCGGTAGCCAGGCTGCAAGCTGGCTTTGACTTTACTCGGAAACCCGACATCCCCGCTGCAAGTCTGTACGACTTGGAGGAGATGAAGGCTTCAGAAATGAGTGACCTCATTCGCGACATTCTCAAGAAGATTTGCGACGGTAAGCCTTGCCCATTCTGCGTCGAGGTACAAGATGCTAACAAGATACTTAGCGGTGAGGGCAGATGCTTGGCCCGAGCGCCTTACCATGTACACACAGGGCAAGGCGCTCGCCATGAAGTGCTTCAACTCCATCCCACCCAACTTCGCCGTCCTCGGCCTCATGATGGTCGGCTGGCCGTGGTGGGTGCCTTTCCCAATGTGCCCCGGTCTTAAGACCGAGTCGGGGCACCCTCTCCACGCGCCTGAGTCGCGCTGGCTCCTTATGGTGCTCCTCGCGCTTGGGATCAAGATCGTCCTCGCGCGCGAAGTGACGGCTGAGGAGCGCGACGACCCGCTGCTCCGGACAAGCACCAACCAGTTGCCCAAGCGCGCAATCTGGGAGTCCAGCGTCATCACGGACGCGAACCACCCGATGCGCGGCAAGAAGTTCATCCTGTACGACAACCTCATGAGCAACTGCCAGGATGTGCGCACGCTGCGCATCTTCACGGGCGTCCTCAAGCCGCGGCCCGACGAACGCCACCTCCCTCGCGCCAGTGACGCCTTCCCGCGCCCCAACCTTCGTACCTCCCGCCGCGTCAAGACCACGGACGCCGCAACAAGCGACCCCGCCGCGCAGCAGGGCGCGAGCACGACGCCAACGACATCTCCATCGCGCAGGAGGGGCGGCCGTGCTACGGAACGGGCGCCACCCCGTAGCGGTTCTCGCCGCCAACCAACTCGTTCCACGAGAAAGGACGCGCCAAAGAGGGCGTCGACATCCAAGGCGTCGACCTCCAACACCGTTCGCCGCTCCACGCGCGGTACCAAGGCGAAGAAGTCAGCGCCAACGGTAGTGGACTCCTCTGAGGAGGAGGCTGAGGAGGGTCCTGAGTCTGAGGAGGAGGAGGAGGACGAGTGGGAGGAGGAGGATGGCGACGACGATGACATCGACGGCGACGCTGGACGCGACCCGGAGGACGAGGACGAAGGCGATGGGGATGCAGCAGGAGGTGAGGGTGCTGGTAACGGCGAGGACAGCACCATGGACGACGGTGGTGCGCCTGACCCCCACGCTGGAGGCGACGACGACGTCCCTCCACCTCCCGCCGCGCCTGTGGACCCCAAGGGGAAGGGGAAGGCGAAGGCTGCAGCGCCGGAGGAGGAGAGGCAGGAGGCAGAGCCAGAGGAAGAGCAGGAGGGGGAGGCACCACCGGAGGACGAAGACAGCGCGTTCTTCAAGAACAAGTCGATTCGCAAGACCGCAGGTGCGACAACGAAGGCTCCTGCGCCCCCAAAAGGCAACAAGATGGAGGTCGTGATCCCTGCCCGGAGCTCCATTCCCGTCCCAGCCCAGCCTTCCACCCCGCCTCCCGCAGACGAGTCAGAATCGACGGACGGCGACGCGCCCGAGACGCCAACGCCAAAGCCAGGCGGTCGTCGACCAAAGAGCAAGAAGTTCGAAAACCTGCCCCCTCGCGACCTCCCATCGCGCACTCACATGCCCAACAGACGCATGGGATCCCCCAAACGCGCTGTTACGCCCACGCCCGCTCCACCCGCCGCTGCAACCGCGAGCAAGAAGCGCAAGCGCGCTTTACAGGCCGAAGACAACGACAAGGACTTAGGGGAGGGGCCATCGTCGAAGCGCCAGAAGAGCGTGTCCTTTGCGCCTGAGGCGGTTATCTCGGAGGAGCTGATCGCTCTGGCTCGCAAGGTGCGTACCATCGTCAGAGTGTAATGTGCTGTATTACTGACAAAAGGTGCAGATGAACGGCAAGCCTGTGCCCAGCAAGCTGCCTGGCATCCAGCCGTCGAAGCGCGCCACGTTCACCAAGGCATGGACGAATGTTATGGCCTCTCTGAGCGACAGCCAGCCGCCCAACATCGAATCGCTCACCGTCCTCAGCAACCTCTTTGCCACGTGGTCGGGTCCCAAGAGGCCGGAGACTGCGCTCGCGAGGGCGATGGCGGAAATTGGGTTCTACATGCAGGAGCAGGAGGAGTAAATTCGTGGTGTCGTTTCTCTTGTCTGTTTGCTAGCGTCAGCCGCCTTCCCCGTAGCCCACACTCGTCGTGCCTGTATATAGCTCATTCGTCGCAATGCTGACCCTGTCGCCGACAGCACTGGAGTGTTACATTGAGTCCTATGTCGTCATGACCGATCTGTGTTCCTGAATATGAGCTGTTGCTCTGTTTCCGTCACTGTCTGAACTCACGAGGCATGAAGCTGTGAATCACCTAGCGTCCCGTGACTTTCAATGGTAGACGAAGTGCGCAATTGCACAAATGCCACGATGCGGGACCCCTCCCATAGCCTGTGTGCTCTTTTGTGACAAATACAGATCCTCTCATTCCTAGAACTGTAAGTATATACACTGCCAAATGATCACCGAACATTGACAGGGAAATTGCTGTACTGAGCACTGGATTGGAGCTCTGTAACCCGCTACTAAGCAGTGGGGACCATCCCGGGCATATTTAGGCGCATTGCCCAATTTGGACACTAAGACAGGGCTCAATTCCTTAGCAAACGCAAGCCATTCACGCATTAAACGCCTTACAGAAGGGTACCACATGCTTCAGGAATAAATCTTTCATTTGGTAGAGCTAAGAGCTAAGACCCCTTCCGGTCGGCCCACCTTAGGGGTTTGGGTACCCCGGATGGGGTCTTAGCCTAACCGTACGAGGTGCCTGTGAACATGCTAAGCTCCGTCTTGTCGGAGCTGATGATAATAGGAACGACGGTAGAGCCGTCGTCAAGAGTGGCCTGCGCTCTCTTAGCATAATATCAGCTAACTGTGGGAGGACACACACCTGAGTCTCCCACCACCAGTCCGCCGTCTTCAGGTCCGTAAACAAACGACTTGAGCATGTAGCATCTGTGAAGCGCTTCTCGGGTGCATAAGACATGAAGTCTTTGAACTCGGGGTCGCACCAGAGTGCACGAAGACACTCGACCGGGTCTCGGTGAAAGACTTCGTGCTTGACTGCCGAGTCGTCCACCGAGATAACGCTGCACTTCCAAGATCCATTACCAGGTAACTGGTCAATGATCTGGTTTAGCTCTCGCGCATTCTTGAATGTATTTGCGGTCTACATGTGTTAGCAGAATCCATGTACAGAAGGAGATATATGCATACCGAATCAAGACCGCAGAAGCGGTTGCATGCTGCATCAGAGACTCCTTCAGTCTTGATCCACTGACCAAGTTCCCAATCAGCCTTATTTGCAAAGGGTGCGTAACGATTCTCGCCTACAGAGAAGGTAATTGGCGGAGAGTCCTTGCGATCTGGAATCGGTTCGCCAGCTCGTCGTTCCGCAGGGTATGGCTGAATATGCTCAGAGTCTTCGCCCTCATCGACTGCATCTTCACAGCGAGCCCGTCGATCCCGCGGTGTGTCGAGTAGAAAGGAGTCTACTTGTTCTCCAGACATTGACCCGTCGTTGTCGATGTCCATCGCAACTTGCTCCGGTTCATAGACGAGCTGAACGCTGACACGGGGTGCTGGAGTATTAATGGCTAGCTGTGCTGCTCTGTAACGGCTTAGCCGCTCTGGAATGCCAGTAGCGGTTGGCTGCACGGGCGGCGTCTTCGTCTTGCACCCCGTTTGCGTCTTGTGGCTTTTCAGCCCACCCGCGGTCTCGAAGTACCCTGCACAGCCTGTACACTTGTACATACGCTTGAGCTGTGGGGATGGCGGGAATCGGCGACGACTCAGTGCCATGGTGGAGAGTGGAGACAGGAGACGGAGTCAGATTTACTAGTGCACAAATGCGGAATCACGGAACAGCACGGAAATTTCGTCCCTCTTCCCCTTTCGATGGCCACAACAAAACGCAAGCCTCGAGGGAGTCTGGTACCCTCTCAGGGCTCGACCCCAGCACCCAAGACACCGGACCAGGATGTCGCTCAGTCGTCTGAAGACGACGAGGACATCAAAGAGCTCAAAAAGCGTCTCGCCGCCGCCGAGCGGAAAAAGAAAAATAAGAAGAAAAAGAGTGCGTCATTGCATCTGTATATCCACCGTCACTCACCGTGCACACTGGCAGGCAAGGATGCAGTCGCTGCGAAGGAGGCGGCTGCAGAACGCGAGTGGCTGCGAAGCAGCACTAACGGCACGTCACCACCGCCAATCGAGCTTTCCGATGCCTCGCCTGAGCCCAGGCAACGCAAGCCTCGGAGCGACGAAGAGTATGAGAGCGGAAAGGACGGGGGACGGTCATCAGACCAGGACTCGATTCCGGCGGGTGAGCGTGCAGGGCGAGCGGGCTGTAGTGTCAGGCTCACTTTCTATCCAGCAGCGACAACACGAGGAGGGAAAAAGAAGTCGCCCAAGAAGCGTAAACGGTCCAGCAACGCAGACTCCGGAGATGACGGCAAAGACGGCGACAACGAGCACGAGGCCGAGGGCAATAGGTCCAAGAAGACAAACACGACGACCGCGACACCTGGACCACAAGTAAGTCCCTCGCGTGCATAACGGTGGTGCTAACCCGTGCATAGGTTGTAGTCGGCGAGACTCGCGACGTTCGGACAACAGTCAGCGGCGCACCACGAGCAAAGCGCGCAAAGGTCGTTGAAAAGCCGTCGATGGGACCGTCGCCAGCAACAGAGCAGCCACCCTCAACACCCGCCAATACCTCCCGTGTTAAAGCCCTAGTCGACTCGCAGGGAAACCCTGTTACCCCGTACGAGCGCAAGGTCAACCCCAGGGCCCCGAACAAGCCACGCGGCGACGACTTCTCACCGTCTTCTCGCGACCTCACGAACGATCTGCGCATCGACTTCGTCGTGGCCATGATGACGAAGAACGCGTTCATGACCGAACAGGAGGCCATAGCCGCTGTTGACGGGCTGCTGAAGGTTCGAGTGGAGAAGGCAGAGCCAGGTTCGAAACTGGAACGGCGCGGGATCCGTTATGACAGCGTGGAGGAGGCTCGGCAGGACTACCGGAACGCCGTAAGTGTTTGGCGCTTTGAATGCCACGTCTGTTTCCCGTGACACCTCCCGCAGGTCAAGAACGTTGCACCTGCTTTCAGGGGACACTGCGTTGAGGCGGCCGAAGGGCTGATCAAGCCCAAGTTCATAGACCCTCTGCTGCGCAAGTTCAAGAAGGTAGACGAGAGGAAGGAGGCAGTCGTCAAGCTGACGACTAAAGGCGCATTCCACTTCGAGGATCCAGAGAAGGTACGCTGCCACCCGATGCCTAACTCTTACTCATGACTACCAGCGCGAGGGGTTTCTCGCCAATGAGATTGTCCCTGACCTCTTTGCTGCCGTCTTCCTAAGGCCGAAGTCGGGTGGCAAGAACAGGCAGCCTCTCGCCTTCGGGCCGCACCTCGCAACCTTCAAGCCCGTGCCCAACCACCTTCTCGCGTTCCTGGTCACCGCGGTATGTAACGCCTCTATCTACTTCATCCGACGCACGCACTGATCATGACCGTATTGTAGATTGAATGTGCTCTGCGGCACTGGTCAACCGGCGCATTTGTCGACGAACTTTTCCAGGCAAAGGTCTATGACAAGATCTACGACGACCACCTGTCATCTATCGAAAAGATCGAGTTTCAAGCTCCAGACTATATGCGCGAGCTCAAAGAGGATATCTGGACGAGTGCATGGTACGGCGCCATTTACTTACCCTGTCATCACTGCTCAGCTTTGCACACAGCGAGAGCGCCGGTGTGCAAGCCTCCATCATTGTCTGGGAGGACGACGACACTGGCTACGTTGACGATGACGCCGTGGAGACGCTCACCCGCCGTAAGAAAACGACCGCAGACTGATTGGAGAGCGTGCAGGCTTTACACTTAATCGTCCCCGCGTTGAATCATAATGAAGACATTTATTACGCTACGTATGATCTGCGCGACACGGCGCAACGTCTAAGTCGGCTGGATCCATGGAAGATAGGCCCCCGGTCGCATGCGCGAGTAAGAATGAACGACCTCTCTCGCACTCGCAAATGCGCGGAGAGCGGCCGTCCGTCGGTGGGCGCGGTTATGCGGTCGGCGACGGCGAGTGGCGAGCGGCGACGGCGAGGGCGGCGGCGAGTGGCAAGTGGCGACGACGAAGGCCAGCGCCGACAATGTGAAGTGCGCCAAGAAGCGGGGCGGGGACGTAGACGCCGCGACGCTACGTCCCCGCGACGCATGGACGCGCAGTCGACGTCGCGCGTCGTGACCTCGAGCTGCGAGGGCGAGGACTTGAATCTGGGGCAAGAGGACGTGAGCAAGCTGTAAAGGCGCCATGATGAACCCCGAGCGCACCTCTAACGAGCGCTTGCGGGGGGCGTGCAACTGTTGACGACGCAGTCGAGCGCGCGTACGCCGTCGTCGATTTGGAGCTCGAGCTCTCGTGTGATCTGGAACACGAGCGTCAGCGACGAACGCAGAGACGCGTTCAGAACGCGCACCTTGAGTGGTGGACGAGTCGAGAACGCGAGACGAGAAGACGTCAGGAAGACGAAGAGCAACGAGGACGCGGGGGCCGGTGTCAGCGGGCGACGTCAGCCACATCGATGTGTGCTTTGTCTGGTCTCACGGCGACGACGCTGTCGGCGATGCGGTGGCCCGGATCCGAACGCGCCTGCACTGATAAAATATTAAATACGTCAGCACAAGCAGAATACTGGCGAGAGGTGAACGGATGAAGAAAGGAGTAGAGTACTGTGGAGCAGGGCGAGCGTTTCGCGCGTTGAGAACGAACACGTCGGATGAGACGGTCCCAGGGGATATGAAAGGTGTTCCAGCCTTGCGAACGCGCAATGCATGTTCACAAGTCTGTCCACACGGAGACCCCGTCGCGTGTGGCAAGCTGCTCGCGTGTCGCGAACCTCCAGAACAAGTCCATCCCCTGGCGCAACGACAAGCTTCAAAGCAGCAAAGGAGGCGGGGTGGTGGAGGGCGGCGGAGGCGAAAGCGAGAATTAGCTTACCTGGTGCGTGCTTTGCGTCGGTGCGGACGCGCTCGAGTTGTGGCGCCACGCAGTCGGGAAGAGAGAGAGAGGGAATTCGCACGGTTCGGTCGGACCTTAAAGCAACTTGACCTCGTCTCTCCCCCACCCGTCAACGACTTATGCCCGCGGCGCGCTAACAGGTTCGCGAAAGGATCTATGCCGCGCTTACAACACACCTCAGCGCGACCAGGCTAAGGACGTTCTGTGCCGGACGACGCACACGCCGCTCGCATACCGGTCCCTTTCCACCAGGTGCAGAAGTTTTTCAATTCTATGCCGCTCCGCGATCCCCATTCTCGCCCACTGATACCCATGGCAGTCATTCACAAGGACACGAATTATGCGAATGTGCACCTTCCGTCGTCGGCGCGCAAGACCCGCACGTATTCCTGGTACGGACCGAGCGTATGTCCCCCTCCCCTCTTCCAGCCCTCCAACCTTGAACGCTGACTTGCGCCCGCATTATTTACCTTCATATATAGGTTCTCAAGTCTGCACCTCTCGAGCATCGCCCTGCGCGGCGTTGGACTCTCCCAACCTCGGACAGTGAGCACATGTCCCGACTCGCGTGCACACTTCATGCACCAATCATCGTGAGCGTTGACCATGGTCGCGCGAGTTCCTTAATCATGCGTACTCGCCGTTCGCTCTGCAGGATCTGGCGATCTGGCCTTCACGGCCCACAAGAGCCTCGGAACGACATCGTCGCCTCCAGAGCTATTGCCGTGCGTCACAGCCAGTGTTGCGTCACTACCCCGTTGACTAACGGCCACTTCTGGCGCCCATGACCCTTTTGCACCCTACCAGCAGCCTTTGCTCGCGTCGCTTTCATGACGAATCGCCCGCAGGCGCGCCGCATCCCAACCGCGGGCACTCCCGTCAAGTTTGCGCTGGCGATTATGGACAGGAGCCATGCGCTTTTACCCAAGCAGTACGCAACGCTATTCGGCTCCCTCGTGTTTTGTATCTGACACAGCAACATCTGCAGCAGGTCTCACTGGTGCGCACAGGATCATCCGTGCATATGTACGTACATCCTCCTTCTCTGTGTTTTCCAGCTAACACCATTCATAGATGGCCTTTCCCGCGCAGGGCAAGGGCCCAGCGTCACGAGGCCCAATAGTGGACGGCTCGCCAGCGGCGCGCTATATTCCGGATGCGCGCGCGCGCGCTCAGGCGCGTTCGGCCGTCGTCCTGAGTCCTCGAGAGCGAGCCGAAACACGACCAGCAGTGCGACGACGATGTGGTGCACGTGCGATAGGTAAGCATGCGTGCCAGTCGAGTTGTGGAACGTCGCTTAGGCATGTCAATGTGCTTTTTCTGCTAGAACGTATGATGATACCCCTGCCCTCATCCGCCGTGGCTCGCCGATGCCTCATACGGCGCAGGGTGTTCTGCGAGGCGCGTCGTGCGCCGAGCGTCAACCTGAACACGCGCCGAGCTTGTAAATAGCCTAAATAGCCAATATATGTTTCTTACTATTCACCATACTCGTGCTCGATGCAAGTAAATTGAATTATATATATATATATTCTGGCTGGCTGCAGCTTCCTGGCGTGCTCCGAACGCGCTCCTGAGGGCTCCTGAGAGCTCCTGACCTGTGGTTGCGGCTCCGGATCGCTGGCTGACAGATCCGGACGGTCCGGAAAGGGGTACCTTGGTCCGAACGCTCCGGCTGCTCGGGAGTGTCCGGAGCGCTCCGAGAACGAGCGATGCCCCCGATAATCCATCCATCCAATCTATCCAATCCATCCAATCCAAGGCTCGGCCTCGGGTCGGCGCATCGACGCAGGCCGGAACATCTCGGTCGAAGTCTCCGGGAGCGGATGCCCGGCGCGCTGACTTTGGACGTGTTTGTCAGGGCTTTCACTCGCCGTTGTCGTTTGCCCGTCACCGTCGTCTGCGTTCTCCTCGTCACCCCTATCCCTACTCGCTCTCGTATATTCGTACAAACGCCACACTCGATAATCTCGCCTAATTCCTGCGTCTCGAATCATCTAATGCCGCTCAACAACGTTCATTTTCACCCATCGCATCCCGTCAACCGCGTTACGGTCACCAACTGGAGCTGCCCCAAGTGCAGTGGTCCTCTGGAGTCCCAGCTGTCGTACGGCAGTAAGGCTCCAAGTCTCCAGGGAAAAGCGTACCATTTCGTGAGTCGTACGATTTTTTTTCCCGTCGTATCATCGTGTAACGGGCTTTTAGTGCAAGAAAGAACGCGACGCTGATTGCAAGGGCATCCGCGTATATACCATTCCAGTACAGGACGACGTTCCGCCTTATCACCACCCGTACTACGCTGCATACCCCTTCGCCCCGCCGCCACATGGGGTGCCGTACGCCGGGCCCGTTTGGCCGCCCTACCCGCACGTTCACCCACCTGCGCAAGCGCCTCAAGGTCACTACCCGCCGCCGCCGCCGTTTCGTCCGCCCGCAGCACAGGCACCTGCGCCGCCCACTGCTTCACAGCAGCCTCTTCCCGCTCACGCAAACGGTCCCACTGGCCGTCTCGACTGCCGCGGACGAAACTGCGCTGCTCTCCCAGAGCCCTGCGCCGGGAACCGTCTCTGCACACTCAAAATGTGCCGGCAGGACTGCCTCGCGCAGCTCAACGCGTACGAGGTGGCTCGAATCGCGCACGAGGGCTGCAAACCGCACAAGCGCGACGCGTACAGCCCGTCCCGCGCGTCGCATGCGCCAGCGCAGGATGCCGTAGATCACGCTATCCCCATCGACCCCGCTCTCCTCCAAGGCTCGCCCGCGCAGTCCAGTCCTCGTTTGCCGGAACCGTCGCCACCCGCCAACCCTGTCCCTACGGTGCCTGCGCCTGCGACCCCATCCCAGCCGTCTGCTCCAGTCCCTGTCGCGTTGGTTCCTGGTATCGGCCGTCCGCTTGCGCAAAGCTGGGCGTCTGTCAATCGCGCCCAGGTTGTTCAGCGTGCAGTGCGTGGTGCGGGCGGACGTGCTGTGTCTACGATCATTACGCTCGTGATGTGGGCAATCGTGCGTGCTTCCCACTGTTTCCTGTGTTACGAACCTGACAACAGACTTTCCCACCAGGATAACCAACCTGCGAAACACGTCAAGGTCGCCGTGGCATCTCTCGCCGAGTTCTGCCTGGCTACAGATGCTGCCAGCTATCTCGAGGTCAAGGGTATCGATGCGGACTGGTTCGAGCTGTACAATACTGGGACCGGGACGTGGGAGATGATAGAGCGTGTGGCCCGGTTCCCCGTTGCTGCCTCATCATTCCTCCTGTACCGCGTGCACGGTGTGACTAACTGTCCCGAGTTTGCACAGGTCCTGGGCTGTGCGCAGGAGGCCGCAGTGGCGAGCTCGTCGCATCGTTCGGTGTGGTCTACACCATCCCGTGTCAAGCGTCTCGGCGAGCCCGTGGTTTCTCCTCTGCGCCCGAAGCGTGCCCGGACCCCGTCTCCTCCACACCCGCGCAAGGTCCCGCGGGTGTCGTCTTCATCACGTCCCGTCACGAACGTTATCGATCTCTCGTCGTCCGATTCCTCGCCGTCTGACGGTGAGGAAGAGTACGCTGCCCCTGTTGATCCTGATCCTGGCTCGCTCCCTTTCTCGATTGACCGTCCTGGACAGGCGTTCCCCGCCGACTTCTACTTCTGCGATGTGGTCAATTCCATTGCGTTATCGAAGTCTGTCGCCAGCGCTCGCAAGCGAGCTCCCCAGGATGGTCGAGCTACGCTTCGGTACCTCGTTCTCGGTGAACTGCTTAGTACGAATGTTCCGCCGTCTACGCTTGGCCACATCGACAAGCGTTTGCGTTTGCTGAAGGCGGAACACCCTGATCTTTATCGGGAGTTCATGGATTACGGGCAGCACGAGGAGGGTCGTTATCGCGAATATCTGAAGCGCTGCAAGCCGCCACGTTCGACGCAAACTCGCTCGACGAAGGCACGAGCAAAGCGTGTCACTGCAAAGCTCGAGCCGTCTGACGACCCTATGCCGATCCCTACGTTCTCAGGTTCTGGTTCTCATGATTCACCCATTGTGCTCGACACCGACGACCAGCACGACTCCCAGGTTCTTCCATCCCAACCAACCCCCCTCTCTCCCCTGTCTGCTCAGCTCGAGTCTCTATCCCAGCAGTACGCACCGCGGGACCGTACACCACCGATTCCAATTGAGAAGATCCCGGTCACCATTGACTGGGATCGCGTCATGGGTCGTGCTACGGGCTTCCTCGTCATTCTCGAGGAGATCGTTGCCGACCCTCTCGGGCATCCTTATACAGAGCGACTCTGCGCTGCCATTCGGGCCCACCGTGACAAGACTGCTAGTGTTACACAGATTGCACTGGTCCTGGAATCTCTTAACCCCCATGGCGGATAGTACGTTGCTCGCAATCCTTCTATGAGCGGATCCCCCTGACGTTTCACAGTTATGGTCCCGAGGGTCTTGACCTGGCGCAGACGATGTGCAGCGTGTTTGCTCAAGCATTTCCCACAAATGCAAGGCGTGCGATTCTTCCTCTCAAGCCTCACGAGTATGCCGACAGAGTCTTGGCCCGTGAACTTATCCTTCTTCTGGTCCGCGATGATTTTGACCTGGACGATCTGACAGCAGAGCAACTGTACGAGTCAACGAAGTACTTCGGTCAGGAACATCAGCCTCTTCCCGACGACGAGAAGGGTGGTCTTGAGCGCGAGACTGCAGGTCAGCGCTACTCGGACAAGTTTCAGACTGCCCTCGCAGCCTCGGGTCAGCTTGGCACGAGCTCTTAGTTACTTTCGTTACTTTCTTCCGCATTGCTACAGCAGGCCTGCCCCTCGTTTACGTTCTACATTGATGTGCTAGACAGCTTGTGGTCCGGAATTACACGCATTCTACACAATTACAATAGTAGACCCTCGCGGTCCATCTGCCAGGGGTTGTGCCCCTTTCGCTCCAAGTTCTCAACAACAATGCGGTTGCGACGCTTGATCATCTCGTCGAGAAAGAAGTTGTACCTGTCAGGCCGCATTTCACGGACTATAGCACGGAAGCCGCCCATCCAAGCATTTGTCTGCTCTGCAGCAGACGAGTTGAAGCGCCACCGACCGTCCCGCATGAGCTGCGGCCACTTTGCAGGATTGCAGTGCTCGCCGCAGAAAACGTCGGACTCTTTATGCTTGCACTTGAAGTGGAAGACGTCGACCGGGAGAGCTGTATCCTCGAAATAGTCATCTTCGGTGCGCTTGAGTATCTTCATGACACTACAGTTGTTGTCGTGCCAAATCACTGATGGAAGTGATTGCTTCGTCGGGAAGAGCATCTTCCAGAAATCCTAAAAAAAAGTTTAGGGATCATGAGAGATAGTCAGAAATACGCACAATGACGCTGGTGGGAGCCTCGGACCCAAAGAAAGTCGCGCGCCCAAGTATGACACCGCATGATGCGACACACAGCTCCTCGTTATGAGTGCGACTGCGGCCAAATTTTGCGCGAAGTTGCCGATTCCCTGACTCGGGTTTGCCCTCGCAGACGTCGGCGTAGTCGATCTCTACATCCCCGAAGAGTCGCCTGTACCCTCAGTTGGTGGGGCGGCGACCGTAGCGGGAAGCGCAGAGTTGGTCTGACTGACTTTAAGCTTCTCTAAGCGTCGGCGAAGTTGGAACATTGCTCGCCCCTGTGCAACATAGCCATCCTCGAGCTTCCGATGCGCAGCAAGTGCACATGTTCGGCGTCCCTGCTCGCATGGCCTAGCACATGGAACACCGTTGTCACGTGCTGCACAGAGTGATTCCAGGCCGGCATGCGCAACGCAGAAGCGTGCACGCATGTTTGGTAGGGGATTCTGGCAGTTGTGCGACCCACATGATGGATGACCCATGGTTATGCCATCTGTGACGACAGAACGAATGTGTGCTGAAATGAATATGAGACCAATCTAATAATTGATACTGAGAAAACATACTGAGTGACCCATCCTCGTGATGTGTAATGTCACAGCACAGCTGGCATGCGTGGTTCCAGTACTCCTGTCCAGGACCAACCATGAGACGGTTTCTGTCCTCTAGTGCAGGGCGAAGGCGGTCGGCCTGGCTAGGAGCATTATCGGCCAAGACAAGTGCGGTCGGAGGAGTACTTTCATCGCATTGAAGGAGGAGGCTGTGGAAGAAGAATGCGTCCCAGACGTGACCAGGGTCCAGATCGAGGCTAATCGACCATGACATCGACATGGGTGGAGTTGGGTGCGAGAGATTGTAAATACGCGCATTGTTCGTACTCGAAACCCTGTAACATTTCAGAGACATAGCATCGCACAATAGAAGGAACAGACCATGCGCAGACCATCTCATTTGTAATCGACTCACAGAGTTGCGATGAGACGAAGAACTCGTCCGAGATATGGATATATTCCGGTATGCCCCCGTAATAATGTCGGAGGCGTGGCTGCTCACTTGGTACATAATAGTTGGGGTGATACCGTGTAAAGCACCCTATGAGAAGATCAGAATTCTAGTAGGACACATAGGACAAAACACACCGAGGCACTCCCAGGACGTCGTCCAGATAGGGATGGCTCCGTGGTCATGCGAGAAAAGTGTCGCTCGATGTGTACTCTCAGTTCCACTAAGACGACGGCCAGTCTGATGACCAGTAAGGGGATCATATACGAGACATGCGGGGTTGAGGCAAGACATGGTCGGCGGGTACATGTCTCGGAACCCTGAGATGCGTAAGTTCTTCTCAGTCTGTAAATTAGTGTTAGGACACTCACCAATACTGAGCGGAAGGCCATGTTGGAGAAACAAATTCATGTATTTCTTAGCATCCGCTTCGTGACAGTCCTGCTCCCAAATGTGCGTCTTGAGTACGGTCCAGCAGATCTTCATGATCGCAGATCGTGCTCCGAGTGCATTACATAGGAACTGGTGAACAGATAGGGGCAGTTGTGCTGGCGGCTCGTCGTTGTTGCACGGCTGCAACGCGATACGAGACTTGAGGTGTCGAGCAATTGAGATGAACATCTCGATTTGCTCTAGCGAGATTTTGGACAAGACGTCGTCGTAGTCGCGGAACAGTGTAAAGAGTAATGTCAACTGCATCTCGACGGTGCGCAGAGTAAGTGATGTCGATGAGGGCAGGACTGTGAGCACGAAAGGGCGAGTGCTAAGATGCGTCGCGTTGGCCTCGAGGCAATCGCGCATGCAGCTGCACGATTGCGCAATCGCACGTGGCAGATATTCAGGAATATCGTATTTATACGATGTGCGCGCAGTGCGCGGCTTAGAAGTAACCGTAGTGGATTTTACAGAGAACGAGAATCTAGTATGTACACTGCGCTGTAATGACGCACGGCGAGTATTTAGTATTGGCCGCCGAAGGGGCAAGAAGCGCCGGCGAGGACGAGCGTCCAGCGCGGTACGCTGAGCTGGGCAGAACGGCGAGCGCAGGCCGTGCGCACACAGACACTGACAGCATCCTGCAGATCTTCTTGTTGCGCAGCCGCCGCCCAGAAGCCCACGTCGTCGCTGCGTGCAGCTGCGCGAGCGCGAGCGCGAGCGCGCCCTGCGCCAATGCCTGACCAACGCCGTCGTCGCGCACAGCGCCCACCAACGGCGCGCTATAGACGGCGGTAGAGCGGGGACGGCGTCGTGGGCCAGACGCTTGCGCGCTCGTTAACGTGAGCGGCGCGTGAGCGAGCGATAGCGCCCGTCATGTCGTAGCGCGTGACGCGTCTCCGAGTCGCGTTGCGGCACCGGCGCGGTTGCAGGAGTCGTCGGCGACCAACGCGATGGCTCGCGCGACGGTGCCATATATGGGCATATGGGCGGGTTGGATAGAGCGGGTGGATTGGATGGATGGATTGTCGCGGGGATTCATCCTTCTGAGCGCTCCTGACCGGGGGCGGTTTTCACCGATGACTGTAGCTCTGCTGCATCTTCAGGGGCCTAAGATTTGTATCACAAGTGAAGCGCCCTCAGCAATGACTTGTAATATAATTCACATCTATGAGATTCTATGTTCTTATAACGGTATGGAGACCTAAGGGTCTACGGGTGCAAAAACCTGATCCCGCGGCCCCAAGTCACGCGGCGGAAGAATAGCGGAGTCTGGACCGTTCCTCTCCTCGCGCCCATTCGCCCGCGGGTTCACCGCGCGTCAGCGGCCTTATACGGGCTGCAACGCTTTTTTATACGTGTAAATCGTATGTCTACGCGCTCTGCATGGTTCTACTTGACCCGGCGCTGCGTGCTGGAGCCGCTCTTCACGGTCACCCAGGACTTGTTCCCGCGACGATGGTCTTCAGGAGCCCAGGAACATACTCATAAGCTCAGAATGAACTAGTACGCTCATTACTGGCACTTGCTACCCTCTGGAACAGCCTGTTATACTGTTAAACTGTTTCTGAGGTGCTCTGGTCACACTGCGCGGCCGTTTTCTTTCTGGCTTACCAACTGCACCTCCGGAATCGCTGGCGCTTCATGACCCCTACTCACCGCGCTATGAACGTAGACATCTGCTTCGGCTTCAGGTGCAGCGTTTCGGGTACGCCAGCTCTCGCTCTCGGCGGTCATGCTATTCAAGGATCTAGCGTAACTGGACTCGTCAGTCTCTGCAGTCAGGGACCTCTATTGGCTGCAATAGTAGTGGACTCACATTAGCCTGCGCGTGCGACATCATCTTCGCGGCAGTTCGTCTTATTCTGAGGGGCCACAGTCCAGTGCGTCCCTTGCAGATATCCCTTGCTTCAACACAGTGATATGAAACGCCATGTTACCTAACTTGCGTGTTGCATCTCGTATTCTGGTCTATTGGGCGGGCAAGCGTCTCCATCACTGCCGACGAACGCGTCGACTGCGACGGTCCACAACAACCTGTCGCTGATGACGGCGACACTGAACGCGTGCATTATCTTGGGACTCGTTTCCCGAAGCTGTCTCTACCGACAGTGAGATAGTCGCTGTGGTGCCTTGCTCCTTGCTTTCTCCGGTGCACTCTGGGCTGGTACTTCAGGTCGATGACGCATGTTCACAGTCGGTGGTCATCTGGCGCCTCCTCCCCGACCTGTATGGAGCCCGTTCGCGTCTATTCCCCAAACGCCCCGTGCTTTGTGCCCAAGTAGGTCTCAAGGGTACTGGGACTCGCGCTGCGAATTGTCTGGGCACTGCCGCGGCTCGGCAGGGATTGATTTGCACCCGGATCGCTCCGAGGTGCCCGTTCCTTTGCTTGCCCGTGCACGACCCGTCCCGCGTTGGCTGCACCGACACCACGACGCTCGCCCGCGACGACCCGCAACGAAATTTCACGATACCTTGACCGCCGTCCCGCGTACGGGTTCCGTGAGTTATTCGTTAAGCTCAAGCTCGCGGTTCTGAACAATGCAGCAGCTGCTATGTCGCCGCAGCAGAATACGGACAGCCCGCCGCCGCCACACAACACCCGTCCGCGGCCGGCTACCATCTCGCGCGCACGAGCCAACACGTCGTTCACCGCCGCCATCAAGAAAAAGGGCGACCCGGCGCCGCCGACGGCCACGACGAGCAGCACCACCGCGTCCAGCGCACCGCCAGTGGACATTTTGCTCTCGTACCTCACCCCGCCACTGGAACCGTCGCTCTCGCATGCGCGCCAGCTTGCACAAGCCATTCCGAAGCTCGACCCGCTGCCACCAGTGACGAGATTCACCCCCGTGCTCGGCTCGCTCCTCGCGCAGGACCGACCGCCTGCACTACAGGCTGCTGGCGCAGACATCATTGCAGCCTTCCCAGCCTCGCGACTCAGCGACATGGAGCGTCAAATCTGGGCGACTCTTCTGCTCGACGCGCCGCTGGTGGACAATCCATGGAATGCAGACGCAGCGACACGGCGACTTGCAGCCCTGGACGCGCTCACGTCCGGCGGCTCCGAGATTCTCGGTCTCGAACCGCTGCTGCTCAGCAGACTTCCCATGTGGATTGGCATCACGCTCGTCCAGCGCAGCGAGGAGCGTCAAACCTTTGCGGAGAACGTGGCCAAGTTGCTGCGCGCTGCGATGACGAACGAGAAGAACCGCGGCCTATTCTCCGAAGACGACGTCGTGCGCGTGCTCGCGTCGCTCGAAGAGTACGTCACGCGCGCGTTGGAGGAGCCTGTGCGCCGACCATCCTCGCCTGTCGCATCCACGAGACCGTCTGCGTCGCGCCAACCATCATTTCACAAGAAACATCCCTCCTCGCTATCCCAGATCCCAGCGGCAAGCGTCCCGTTCGACGCTCTTCCGCACGCCGCGCTCTACGTTCCGGCAACGTTGTACATCGACTTCTTCTCCGCTTTCCAACCTCTGGCATCCGCAGCGTACACCACGCATTCGCTACGTGTCGTCTGTCGCATCCTTTCTCAGTGCATGGCGCCTCTTCCTCCACTCGACGCCTCGCTCACGCACAACAACGATACGCCGCAAGCGCAACTCAACGAACGAATATCAGAACTCTTACTTCTCCTTCTCGACAGTCGGCTGACGACGACGGTCCTGCGATCGCTCAAGCTTTTCTTGCGCGACCGTACGGTCTCGCTTGGCGCGTTGCGTGCTTTGCGCATACCGTTACGGCACTTTGCACGCAGGCGAATCGCACG
>KV426668.1:0-11559 GCA_001632375.1 Exidia glandulosa HHB12029 | reverse complement strand
CCTTTGCAGACTTTAGCACAGCATGCGAGAGGATGCGGGACCAGATCGTCGCGCGAGTTCCAGCAGTGGTGTTGTTAAGTGGAATATAGAACGGGTTCGAAAGTGGAGCACCAGTGTCACCACTCTCCGCTTTCTGCCTAACGAGTCGGAGCTTTGAGCGCATCGTCCCAGGAAACCGTTGAAGATGGCTGCCGTCCAGGACGAATCCTGCATCAACGTAGAAGTCCACGATCATGGTATTGCCAGCGAGCGCAAGATGTGCTGACGAAGGGATGCCGATGGCCGATTGCAGCCAAAGATGAACGGCGCGAAGGGACGAGGACTGGGCAAGGGCCAACGCAATTTCTGGATAGATATCGCACTCTGTGCAGTACGGCCATTGCTTCGCGCCACAGTAGGAGCTCGAATAGTGGAATGTGCGCTAATGACCGAGCGTACATCGATGAGTCATGGGAACCAAGCAGTACTGAGCGTCACTTACGAACTTGGTCCACTTGGGGATACGAGTGCATAGAGTATTTAGTACTTCTGAATGGCCCTTGTTCTTGACGGCTTTCGAGGGCGCCGTGGTGAGAAGCACGCGCACGGGGTCGAGAGCGACCATGAGCTTAACCAAGCCATTCACGTTGGCATCGGCGTAAAGGGCGAGGGAAAAGCAGAAGTCGGTGATGTTGGGAGCAAAGGGGGCGATCTTGCCGAGATGTGCTCCGAACGCCCCCTCTATGCGAAGTTTCTTGATGTAGCGGCCGAATTCGGGGTTGTGCTTCAAAGCGAATGCCAGTGCCTGAGCCTGAGCGGTCGAACGTATGATAACGGTCTCGTAAAGCGCGGGAGTCGCCACACGCATCCAGCGCTTACACACAAGTAAGGCGTCGGCAGCAGAGTAAGTAGCCCTGCTGAACGGCGATACCTCGCCGGTGTCGGCGAAGAGTTCGTCGGGAACGAGCAGCGGTGGTGCCAGAATCTCCTTCAGGAGCTCGTCCGCCAGTTTGCTGGCCATGGCAAACGTTTCAGGAGGTTATTCAGGCGCGGCGAGCTCGACAATGAGCTTGCCGGCGCTCAAAGGTTGTGGCGGGAAACAGAACGCGAACTCGGCTGGCCCCGCCCGGCTCGGCGACCTGAGAATTTGGCTCTGGCATACTACTGGGTTTAAAATTTCAGTAATTTCAGTATAGTTTGCACTCTGCGGTAGGTGAGATTTTAGGGCATATTCGACTCATCGAGTCATAGGGTGCTCGAAATCCTCGTGGCGGCTTACACCGTTTTCGGACAAACTTTGGCACAATTCACTTCTACCTCGTACCTTGCGCCTGAGCATCGCCCATGTAGCAATTTATTTGTACAGCACCGGTTTCGCTGCACGAAGTCGTGACGTGCAGACGACGAGAACAATCCTTGGTGACTCGGACTACACCGTGTGGATGAGCGAAGCTCTGCCTTCCTCTAAATTTGAATCGAGTCGCCCTCACGTACTACCAGCCACTGAGTTGAGTATTCTAGAAATAACTAGACGAAGGCAATATCTGAAGGATATTAGAGGAAAAGAAGCACACGCAAGAACGGCATCCCTCATCGACGCGCGGATAGCCGTGGCCGCCATGCTCGCCCAGTATAGTCGAGGAGCGCTATGCCCTCAGCAGCTAAACCGGCCGCATACTCTGGCCACGGACTCTTCTTGATTTCGCGTCTATGGGAAGCTTCAGATTCTCGCTCGCATGGTCGAACCGTTAACTTACTCGTTCGCGGGCCAGATCTCACACACATGTGTAAGTCGGATTTCTTGCAAGGATGGATAGATGTCACTCGTGAAAGTGTCGAAGAAGTCTTGCCAATGATCGTCCGCGCGTCTGTTTCCGGGTCTACAAGACGGGCATCAGGAATCTAGATTGGGCTCATCGGCCATAGAGTGGGCAAGTCTCACTGTGCAGGGTTCCATGGCAGCATGAGCACACGTAGTGTCGCGTGCCCCCCTTCGAAGACACTCCAGTCAGGCCGGGTCTACGATGATAGCAAGTTAGTGGAGTGCGTTGCCCGTATGGCGAAGACGAACGAATGAACTGCCATTGATCTTGATGGACTCGAGATTGACTAATCCGTCCAGCCACGGTCGTGTCGCGTAATGGGTAACGAGACTTCTGACGCGGTGCCCATGCGTCTCGAAGAATCGCTTTGCTTCTAGGACAGGAGAGACAATGTGGACCTTCTCGAGACTAGGGATGCTGCCCTCGCAAGTATCAGTCATGCGCTTTGAGAGTTCGGAGAGGAACCACGCACTCGCATCCGGCAAGCCCATCAAATACATTCCCGTGGATCTGTTCGATAGTGTGAAGGCGTGGAAGCTGAACGCATTGGTCAGATGGAACCGTCGTATTGTCGAGCGTCATTGCTGTCGTCCAGTGCAGAGTCACGATATGGGTAAATGGGGCGAGTGCCGAAACGGGTAAATTACCCGCGGTGTAGCCGACAACGGTCAGCTCCTCCAGCGTCGCACCGGATGCATCTCCAACAAGGGCAAGAAGATCCGATCGAGCATGTACAGATGCGCTTCGGAGTCCCTTGAACTGCGACACGAGCGGAGAAACAGCGAGTTTGACGTTGCCGAGCGAGAGCGTCTGTACAGTCTCTGCAGATATCTGAAACTGCTCGAAATATCGCTTTGCAGTCTCGTACGCATGCAGGCTTTTTATCATGACGTGGCGAAACAGAATGCGGACCGTCATTGCCTGTCGCAAGTATCAAATTGATTACACCCCAGTACTGTGACTGACACGTACCTGAAATTCCTTGGAAACGCGCATAACTGAAAGGACGTTTATCTCGGAATAATGCTGGTGATCAAACCAGCGGGGAAATGTATCTCTGAAGTAGGTCGCCCGTACCGCATACTCTAGTATACGCGTCCAAATGGAAGTCCGCACTTCGTCGGTAGCGTCTGACATCGGTGAATAGAAGGGATTCGAAAGTATGGGGTCGGGGACTCTGATTGAGTTCCACCCGTCGACGACGGAAGCACGGCGGCGCATCTCGTTCGGCACAATCGACAACGCGTCCACAGTGCTGAATTCACCGCCTGTACTGATGTGATACGTCTCAACGTGTTGGTTGCTAGCGAGGTTTTCGAGAGCGGGGTCCGCCGACCCATAGATGGGGAGCCGCAGATGGACCGTGCGAAGAGAGGCTGAGCTAGCGAGAGCGAGCGCGATTTCAGGGTACAACTGGAGCTCTGTAGTCACGTTCCAGCGTCTGGTTGCAATGAGGGAGGAAGAAAAAGAGAAAGCGCGCTGCAATGAAATGTGAACGACTATGATGACGGTGCGAAGACCGTTGCGCACCAGTCTCGTCCATTGAGGAATCGAGTCGCAGAGTGTCCTGACTACTTCTGCATGGCCCTTATTCTTGATAACCTTCGCAGGTGCTGTAGTGAGGATGACCCGCTCGGGAGAAACAGCAGCAAGAAGCTTGAGAAGACCCTTCACGTTCGAGTCGGCGTAGATAGCGAGCGAGAAGCAAAGGTCGGTTATATTGGGAGCAGTAGTGGCGAGCACAGCAAGATGCTGGCCGAAAGCACCCTCGAGCCGAAGTTTCTTGATGTAGCGCCCAAAGTCGGGGCTGCGCTTGAGGGCGAAGACGAGCGCCTGCGCTTGGGCAAGCGACCGAATGACCACAGTCGCGTACAGTGCGGGAGTTGCGACACGCATCCAGCGCTTGCACACAAGCAAGACATCGGCAGCAGAGTATGTAGCCTTGCTGAATGGCGATACGTCGCCGGTGTCTGCGAAGAGTTCGTCGGGAACGAGTAGCGGTGGCGACAGAATCTCCTTTAACAGTTCGTCGGCCAGTTTGCTGGCCATGACGAACAGGTTTAGAGGTAAAGTAGGCGTAGCGAGCTCGACCGTGTCGGTGACGCCGTTCAAAGGGTTGTGGCGGGGGCAAGACACGAACTCGGCTGGCCCCGCCCCGCTCGGTCTTTACGGTGAACTGGAATTTGGCGCTTGAGTTGCTACCAGATTTCGCCGTTTGTGACTGGGCCACCGCTGGAGGACGGTCAAGACACGGGACACTAGGCGGCACTAGTGATCTGCAGCTCCTTTTTCATTACAGGTCGAGGACAGAGAGAGCGTATGATATGTAAGGAACAGCCCAGGATGATTACGCTTGTGAATACTGTACGCTCCGATTACAAGGGATTGAATCGGATAGGCCAAACTGCACTGTTAGGGACATGTGAATCGCTCATTTCGCTGACGCCACGTTCGTCCGCTGTGATCAATGAGTGTGATGCCCTGAGCCGCCAAGGTCGCTGCGAATGCCGGCCACGGGCTTTTCTTGATCTCCCGTCTAGCGTGTCCGCATATTAGACACAATACAGGAGACGGAGAGCTAGAAAATGATACGCACTCGATGACCACCGGCCATATCTCGTAGGCGTTGTTCACGAAGCGAATCTCGCGAAGGGAAGGGTACAGGGCTCTCGTGAATGTTTTGAAGAATAAATCCCAGTCGCCTTTATCCGTGCATCTGCTACGAGACCTGAACGGAATCGCGCAATGGGAGTCAATACACCTGCTCAGGCAACACGAGATGAGATGTACATACGGTCCAGGTATCCAGTTCAGCTTGAGCTCTGTGAGGGTAGCATGTCCGCACTCCCACGAGCCCCGAGACGGCGCACCATCCTGGAAATAATGTAAGCTGAGAATGACGCGCGGCGCGGACGCATGGAAAGAGCGTACCTCTTCTAGTATTTCCAACGTCTTCAGACCAGGGCACGCGGTGAGGAGCTCACGGCATGACGCTGCTACGCCAACGTGTCTCAAGTTTCGTCCGTGTCTCGCGCAGAATCCTACAGGAAGGCCGTCGGCATTGATTTCGTCCACACTCGCGTGCTCGTATATACTCGTATAATTCTTCCAGAAGCGGCATCCTGCGCAAGATCGTTTCCTTAGCCTTCGAAAGGAAGAAGATGTCACGACGCACCCGCAAACCATAAGCTTCTGCAACAGTTTTCGCCCATGGTGGATATTGAGAACCCTCAGACAGGGAAGTGCGTATGGTGGGAGGTCTCCTGTGAAGTTCATCTTGGTTCCAATACCGAGACGATCTTCGAAGCATAAGGTGGTCAAATGCTGAAATTGAGAAAGTGCCGTGATGTTCATCTCTTTACAACGCCGGGATTCGATGGTGAGACGTGTGAGGGCCGGTCCAGACGCCAGACCGAGTGCAGCAATAATCGGGGTGCACGCAGACATGGTAGCGGACTGGAGAGAGGTGAGTCTCATTATTGTCGGCACAGCGTCGGCCGGCAGCTTGATGGTAGGCGAGGCGTTGATCTGCACCGACAGGACGGCAGAAGGCGCAACGTGGAACTGCTCGAGGTAGCGTCGAAGCACTGACAGCTGCGCGGCATTGTTGCTGACAGTAACGTGCTCGAGGAGAATCGGTGCAGTGAGATCCTGGCACACGGGTCAGCCGCGCTAACAAATGTAAGCCGAAGGACGTACGAAAAACGACCGCGACGTCGATAGAAGGGACTTGGCAGTCTTCCAGGTGAAATAATCCGGGTCGAACCACGTCTCGACGTTTTCACGGGATCGCGACTTGACTGCAGGTCTGAGTACTGCGTGCGAAATAATGCGGGACAGAATTGCTGAACGCGTAGCAGGTGCTGTATTAGAGAGTGGGATGTAAGATGGACTTGGCCGGAAATTCTGGGGGACGATGCTGTCCTCCAGCTTCTGTTTGACAATGCGAAGCCGTGTATGCATCGAAGACGGGATGCATCGTTGCAGCACGTCGTACCCCATGGAGTTTGGCGTTAGCAGAAAAAAGCCAGTGATAGCGGGACTGCGAGAGAGTTCTACGAAGGCTTGGAGAGGTCTAGACCAGTAGTTTTCCCGAGGGTAGGTGGGAGGGTAGAGGTGGACAGTGCGCAGAGAAGGAGTCCCAGCGAGAGCTTCTGCAATCACGGGATATAGGTCGCATTCGGCGATCATATTGACATGACCGTCTATCCCATGGTCAGACGGACTCGAGTAGTGGAAGGTATGCTTAATATCACACGGACAACGGCGAGTGAGCCCTCGTAAAGTGGATCCTGACCGTATGTCACATACCAGGTTGGTCCATTCCGAAATCTGAACACATAGAGCTTTGAGCACTTTTGTGTGATTATCATTGCGGAGCACTTTTGTAGGTGCTGTAGTCAGGATAACGCGCTCGGGGTTGATATCTATCATAAGCTTGATTAAGCCGGTCACTCTAGCATCGGAGTAGATGGCCAGCGAGAGGCAGAAATCGGTGATGTTTGGGGAAACGGGTGCAATCTTGCCGAGATGAGGCCCAAAAGCGCCCTCGATGCGAAGTTTCTTGATATAGCGGCCGAAGTCTGGGTTGCACTTCAGAGCAAAGGCGAGCGCCTCTGCCTGCGCGGTCGAGCGAATGATGACGGTCTGGTAGAGCGCTGGTGTGGCTACGCGCATCCAACGCTTGCATACGGCTAGAACGTCGGCGGCAGAGTACATCGCTTTGCTGAACGCTGAGACGGCCCCAGTGTCGGCGAAGAGTTCGTCAGGGACCAAGAGCGGTGGCGACAGAATTTCTTTCAGGAGCTCGTCAGCTAGCTTAGAAGCCATTGCGGGCCCTAGTTCCAGTCGCGTGCAGCGAGGTCAAGCTGCGATGTAGCGTGGAGGAGTAGCCGGTGCAGAGTTGGTAGGAAGCAAGACGCGGCGGACTTAGCCGTCGGCGTTTCGCCCGTTACCCGCTCAGTCCGATCGATCCTAGCCCTATCCACTGCGTAGCTCGTATCCACCTCGTAGACTCCAGTGATATGCCTTTATGTTCAAGCTGCCGACTATGTTTTGTTTGACCGTAATCTCGCGTTTCGACTCGCACCTCGTCTCGTCCTGACACTCTGCATCGCCCATACTGTAATTCGTCAGTGGTCAGACCCAGGTTTTCGGCCAAGTCAGCACGGTATCGCACTTTGCGTGTCACCTTCCACCCGTACGCGCGAAAGTCCTATCACCGGAAGGAACCTCGATTTTTGCATGCATGTGAAGTAGGCTGTTTCTTTCCGATACGGCAGGATTCAGTGAACTTTACTGTGTTTGTACAATCTGAAGTTGTGCGGACCGGAGATGTTTGAATATTGTGGTGGTGGGCAAGTCCCTGAGTCATCCGGAATGAACAAAGCCGAATAGAACAAAGCCTGGAAGATTCGACCTTTTCCGGCCGAATCTTCCCGGAGGCGGACATATCGGACTTCTCCTCTGGGGAAAAGCCGGGAAAACTTTCCCAATGTGGGAAAATTCAAATGGAAAATTCCGAATACACGGATTTCCCCCATAGGAGAATTCCGATATGTCCGCCTCCGGGAAGATTCGGCCGGAAAAGGTCGAATCTTCCAGGCTTTGTTCTATTCGGCTTTGTGCATTCCGGATGACTCAGGGTCTTGCCCACCACCGCAATATTCAAACATCTCCGGTCCGTACAACTTTGGATTGTACAAACACAGTAAAGTTCACTGAATCCTGCCGTATCGGAAAGAAACAGCCTACTTCACATGTATGCAAAAATCGAGGTTCCTTCCGGTGTATACTGTCCGGGACGCATGCCCCGCGCCAACAAGGCGTTCGTGGTCTAAAACAATAGCATTAATGTTCAAGTTGAGATTTTATTATCCCCGAGACAAGTGGGATGTCGAGGGCTGTGCTCAGGTCCTAGTCATGCTAACTTCGCAGAATGCACCGCCAGGATATGATGCTATGACTCGTATTCGTCCAGATCGTAACAGGTTTGTGCGCGGCATGGTCCTGCGTTTCAGTAGAACTGAAAATGGCTGTAGTTGTTAAATATTCCAAGCAGAATTTGAGGGTTATTGACTTAGCTGAATATGAATCTGAGCTCAAGAATCGCGAAATTGTCGGCACTAGCCGGCGCGCCTCTTGACCTCTCACCTTATTGTTCGGGCACCATAACCGCTGCACCACGAGCTCTGGACCAGCGCGCATCGCAATGAACTCGTCGCCGTCGACCCCAGCGCCGCGCTCGGCGCGCCACGCGTTCCGCAACGCCGTTCGGGGCGTCCTGGACCAGGATGAGAAGATGAAGGACGTAGCGCCGACGTCTAGCCACACTGCGCGCCGTTCTGCAGCGCCATACTCAAAGCGAGTTGCCAATCCAGACGCTATGCAAGTCGAACGGCCGTCTGGAGCGCGCACAAATGGATCTGTGAGTTTCTGAGCAATTTCCGATGCTAATATAGTCTTATCAGTCTTGTAGCTTTCGTCGCGCATAGGTTCATCACGACTCAGCGTCACAGGCCGTGTCGCGCGCGTCGGTGACCCACGAGTCATCGCCGCATCAAGCTCGCGGATGCCTGCCCACGAGATGTGGCGAGAATTCGTCAAGTCTCGCTACAACCCTCAGGCCCGGTTCCTCGACCTTTCTGTGAGTCACCGTTCCGGATTACTTCTATTTCCTTTCATCTGCGTCTGCACTGCCTGTCGCCTGGCCTGCGCTGCGGCCGTTGCAACATCCGCGTGTTTCGGCCGTGTCTTACGTCGGGACTTTCGTTGTACTTCCTACGCTTCGCAATTCTACCACTTTACTTCTCGCACACGCTGACCATTCCAAGCGAATATCCGAGGACGCTATCGTGAAGAAGCACCGCCTAATCGCTCCCGGCCAGCCTGGCTCGACAGGCAAAGAAGCGCCCACGATCTTCAAGCTCGCCGGGCAATTGAAACCCGAGGTATGTCGTTTGCGTCACTGGAGACTCTGCGTGAACTGATACCGTATTAGCCCCTGACGATTTCGCTCGCGAACAACGGCCTGACGAGCTCGATGCCCCTCGCGACGTTACAACACTATCTTCCCGGCATCCGCAACCTCTCGCTCGAGAACAACGAGCTCAAGACGTGGAAGGACATTGACGCGTTTTCCTCTCGCAAAGGGCGCCTGCTTAAGCTTCGGGAGCTCATCCTCATCGGCAACCCGCTGCGCGAAGTCGAGTACCAACACGGACGCGGCGAGCGGTACACAAGGTTTGTAGAGTGCTACTATGGGTGCAGGTTTTCACCGGTTGCAGCGAAATTGCGCGTCGTTTCCCGTCTCTGGAAATATTGGACGGTAACACCATCGCGAAGATCACGTTCGACGCGCCGTCCACGAGCAAAGCGGAGGCTGCTGCTGCTGCGGCTCTTCCGGAGGCTAGATCGTTCCCTGTGGGCGTGAACCCGGGGGTCGTGCCTCCGGAGGTGCAGTCGCTGGTCGGCGAGTTCCTCACACGGTACGCGCTCTTGTCATATGTACGACCGTTTTCTCACGCCGCACGTAGATTCTTCAACTACTTCGACACGTCGCGCGCCTCGCTCGCACCCATCTACGCCCCGGAGGCGACGTTTTCTTTCAGCGCCAACACGACGATCCCGCAACGCGCGCGCGTCATGGGTCTGCACGCGACCTTGCCGAACCAGCGCAAGCTCGATTTCGCGAAATGGCTGCAGGCCGGCAGCCGGAACCTCAGCCGCGTCGGCGGCAGACTGGAGGCGGCGATGGAGGCCCTGCACATGGGCACCGCGCAGATCGGCGAGGTCCTCGCTGCGATGCCGGCCACGAGACACGATCTTGGCAAGCCGAGCGATTTTGTCGTCGACGCGTGCACCGTCATGGGCGCGCCTGCACCTGGAGGCGTGCTCCTGATGATTTCCGTGCATGGTCAGTTCACCGAAGGTATGCAAAGTGGATTGTGTTTACTCCACCTTGTGCTAAGCGGATTTGCATCTAGTGGAAGTGGAAGGCGTGCGGTCTTTCGACCGGTCGTTCGTCCTGGCGCCTTCGACGGAAGGCTCTCCGTGAGTGGTTGCTTCTTTATCAACGCGGGGGACGACGTAATAATCACATTTCTGTTCCCGGGTTCTTGCAGCGCACAGCAGGCGGGATGGCCCGTGGTGATCCTGAGCGACCAGCTCGTGGTGCGGCACTTTTCGAGTCCTGATGCTTGGACGCCTGGGCCGCTCAAAGTCCAGTTTGAACCCACGAACGCTCCACCCCCGCCCACGCAAATACCTCAACAGCTCCCAGTCGCACAACCCGTCGCCGTCCCCGTCGACGCGATCCTGGCGTCTCTGGTACGTCGCTGCGCTGATTTTCTTATGTCATTAATATCGGAATTCGGGCGTGCAGCCGGAACACCAGCGCGTGCTCGTGATGGAAGTCAGCGCGCGCACGGGCCTGGTCACGCAGTATGCGGGTCAGTGCTTGGAGGGGAACGGCTGGGACCTCGGCCGGGCTCTCGCGAACTTCGAGCAAGTGAAGGTACGTTTCTTAAGCTGCTGGATCCTCATGACCCTGTGATGCGTAGCAGCGGATGCTGATGTTTCTTCTTCTCCCTTCGCGTTGTTCATTTAGGCCCAGCTGCCGCGCGAAGCGTTCGCGCGATGAGCAGCAGCGTCGTGGGGTCGAGCCTGGCATTGCTCGCGCACTGAACGAAGTGCAATACGTCGAAGCAATGCTCCTTCCCTCGGCACTCATGCGTCAGCGTACTTGGGCGCACCGTGTTTATGGACTATACTGCATCTGCGCGCGGGAACAGAGTTCGAAGAGAAGTCTAACCAAGCCCCGCCGCCACTACTTTTCCCTCCCATCGCTGTCGTGTCAATGTCGTTTCCTGTGATATTCCTTCTTATGGTTCTGCTGCATCTCGCCTATCTGTCGAAATCAAGTGCCTCTATGGTACACAACACTCCCCCATCCATCCCCCCGCATGCAATGTCCCGTCCCGTCTCGCTTTGCGTAGTAGTATTAATATACACCCACATCCCGTGCTTGGCCCCACATCGATTTCCCTTTCCCTGGTGCTTCGCGGTTGCTTTCTGAATGAGGACAAAGCGGTAGCCATGTTCGGCGCAGCGTGTTTCTGGTCTAGTGCAGCCGGGAGGACGTGTTTACGTTAGCGCGTTCCCGCAAGTCGAGGCGTCGACGTTCCGCCGCTGTGGTCCGACTTTAACGCGTCTCTCGAACTGTCAATTGTCGCTGCCAAATAGCGGGCTCAGGTACAGTGCTGGTGGGGGATGTAGGATGAGGATTCGAAGTCTTGGAGATTAACATCTGGATGTTTCTCCCTTATCGTTACGCGGGGTGAGACACGGCTGCGCTCACCAAAGGGTACTGAGACAGAGACTGAGTGAATGAACATAACCTGATCTTGTTGGAGGGGACCGTTTTTATAGCTGAATAGACAATAGGCGTTTGCTTTATTATTCCGCGGTTGTATGCAGCTGGGATATTGTGTCTGATGGGTATAGGGGGAAGGCTATGCGATAATAAGCGTGTATCACGGATTTTCTGGTCGACAGTGACACTGACACGAGGCATTCGCGTGCCAATGGCGCCGAGAATATAAAGTGCGTTGGGAATTCGGAAGTTGCTCCGGACGACGCGTTTTCTCCCGTTCAACCTGCTTAGACTCTTTTATGATCGCGTCCTCGTCGCCGCCGCTCCCGAACCACGCGGCAACGGCGGCGCTGCATCTTGCCTGCGTGCGCGCCGATGAGCGCG
>KV426667.1:3926-18751 GCA_001632375.1 Exidia glandulosa HHB12029 | reverse complement strand
CCTCTTGCGCTCCTGACCGTCTCTACCACAGTCGAAACACCAAACACCGATCGTATCTAATAATACTGCTACGTCCAGCTATAAAGTCGCTCACCGCGTCTGCACTGGAGTCACACTCCACCCGAATCAGCTATGAAGACTACACCCTTCGCCTGCGTTTTCGCCCTCTTCATCGCTCTCGCTGGTGCCAACCCTGCGCCAGCACCAGTTATCACTCCGTGCCCGGACATCTGCACGGTTCAGAACGGCGTGACCGTCTGCGTGCCGTGTACTGGCGCGCGTCGTACCTGATTGTTCGTTGGAGGTGAGCGTTCTTCTCAGGTCCTTTATAATATTCACTCATTCAAAGTCTTCCTGCCCAGCTTCTCTAGCTGTATGATTATGAATCGTATACATCCAGGAATGCATCATCGTGCTCGCACAGTGACTGCAGCGTCCCTCTCAATCCTGACTGCGAATGCGCTGAGTTTAGGTTTCGTTCTCGAGGCCTGGCCGAGTCGAGGACCATAGGTACTCACTCGCGCAGAACATCCAAAATCCGACCTACACCACGATAGTAACGCGGTTGAGATCATCTGCGGCTGGCATAGGTTCTCATCGCCACACGTACTGGCTCATAATATGGGCAGATGACATTTGGTTACTATTCATTCGCTAATCTCCGCTGTACTCAGAGAGCTCACGACTTACCACACCCATTACGACTATTCGACTCTTAGGACTTTATCGACGTCACCCGATTTGGTCATAGACCTCCCCTATTCGGTCGGCTTCAGGTCAGGTTTGCGGGTAGCACCGGTCAGGAGCAGCTCCTTGTCTTTCGCCCTCATCCTCACGCTCGTTACCTGTCTAACACTCGCTATGCTTGGCCCACGCTCGTTCTCTATCTCTTTCACGACTGCCGCCATTCTCGTCCTTTGGATGACCAGCGCGCGCGCTGACGACAACTCTACGCTCTCGACGACGACGCCTATACCGTCTCCCACCTACGACACCTACGTCGACACTACGACCTATACGATGGAGCCGTCTACGCCGTCTGCGGACGCCGCTCATCCCTCGTACGCCGCGCCAGCCACGGACGACGGCGACGGGGATAGGAGGGACTGGTCTCGACGCGTCACGAACGCGCACTCCTACGCCAGCCACAAAGTGTCGCACTACCACCACAAGCACATCGCGCAGCACAAGAGCACGCACACGTCGACGTACCACGGGCGCGGGACGTGGTACATGACCGGCCAAGGCGCGTGCGGCGAGACGTCGCGCGACTCGGAGCACGTCGTCGCGATCAGCCACACGCAGTACATCCACCCGGGCGAGACCAAGACGAGCTGCTTCCGTATGGTGCGCATCACCAACCTCGAGAACGGCAAGATTGCGCCGGCGAGGATTGTCGACATGTGCCCCGGCTGCTCGCACGGGTCTCTTGATATGTACGTCCGTCTTACTACGACGCGCGTACTGTTCTGAAGCAACTCCCAGGTCGCAGGGTCTGTTCGAAGCTCTGTCTGCGGACGGCGGGCTGGGCGAAGGCGTATTGTCGATCAAGTGGGAGTTCGACGACTAAGTAATGCTCATGCTGTTCACGTATTTCTTGTCATCTCTCCGAGTCCGCGTAATGTGATCTCTGGGTATTCGTTGTCCATCTCTGAACAGTCAGTCGAGAAATTCGTTACGCGGAATATCCCGCTTCTTGACTTCTAACTCTCACCATGGCCGGCACCGTTGCGAATGCAGCACGCGTCGCGTCGCGCACCGTGAAGGCACCTCCCTTAACGCACTGTGCGCCTCTTCGAACGCGTCCAGGCTATCTGTTGAGCGTCTAGCAGTTCTGGCAATTCCGCTCGTGCGCAAAAGTCTTTGCACCGTCTGGCCGCCGTTGAACACAGTCTGAAGGGTCACTTACCTGGTCTCCGCGAGCGCGTATCGTCTTTCACTGACGGTCTACTTTCTACGGATCCACCGCTCTCTGGAATGGACGCGTCCATCGTCATTCTGCCGCGCAGACTACATATGACGCTCGGTGTTCTGTCGCTCGTTAAAGAGGACAAAGACATCAAGCACCCAACGCAAACGACTATTTCGAGGGCGCTGGCTATTCTAGAGCGTCTGAAGCCCCGGCTGCACGAAGTCGCGACGAGCATGGTCGTTCCGCTCGTGTCGATGGACATCATGCGACCTCTGAAGGGCAAAGCATCTCCACACGTGCTGTATGTCGGGCCAAACGAGGAAGACGTAAAGGGCACCTCTTTGGAGCGTATCTCCAGTAAGTTTTTCGCTTTGGTTAGTGCTATGTAGCTTACAGAAGTTGTAGACATGGTCCATGACGCATTTCGCGCCGAGGGACTATTCTTCGAAGACAGGCCGCTCAAGGTCAGACTATTCTCTCTCCCGAACGCGCATTCGTCACTGACGGGTTTCTTCAGCTCCATTGCACGCTCATCAACACCGTCTACCGCAAGCCGCGCGCGCGCAAGCGCGTCCCGTTCTCATACAATCACATCAAAGGCTCAAAAGCGCTCGCGGACATTCTCGCCGGCCAGGTGGCGGACGGGAAGCCTCTGCGCGTCGACCTGGGAACCTGGGAAGTCGACGAGATCCAGCTGTGCGAGATGGGCAGCCATGACCCGGAGGGCGCGTACGTCCGCGTTGGCGGTATATCGCTCAAATAAAGTCGATTGTGCGTTTTGCTCTGGTGAACAACGCATGGGCTTTGAACTGACCGCCCGTACTCTAGGCCCCTGTACATCCCGTTGAATGCGAATACACCTCACTTGTACTTCTTTGCCGTCGCCGGTTGGTTCCCGAGATGCGACCGCCTTCTGGGGCCGTAACTTGCCTTTTCGCGATATGGCCTCGTTCGACAGCATCGTGCTTTTTGGAGACTCCGTGCGTCGCGGCGCGTAGTCTGCGTTGTGCGTTGCTGATCATCGCTCCAGATCACGGAAGGCGCCTTCGCGGCCGGAGGTGCGCGCTTTCTCTACGAGTGCGAGCAACATCTGACCTTACACTCTTCGCAGGCTTCGGGTTCCTCCTCGCAGGTAACCGGTGACGAATGAACAAGTGGCAGCTGTACTAAAAGCTAGTACGACAAGATGCGTACAGGCGCAAGCTCGACGTGCTGAACCGCGGCATGGGCGGGTACACGACCGACTGGGCCCTCCCCGTCTTCGAGCAAGTAATCCCCAAGAAAGACGTCCAACCCAAAATCCGACTCGTCGTAATCTGGTTCGGCGCAAACGACGCGGTAGTTCCAGGTTTCACGCACCACGTCCCTCTCGAGCGATTCAAGACCAACCTCGGCACCATGCTCTCCATGCTCCGCGACCCGTCGAGCGACTGGTATCACACGCCAGAGCAAACGAAGATCCTGCTTGTTACCCCGCCGCCGATTGAGGAGAAGGCGGTTGCGCATTGGCTGGCGACGGCTTTCGAGCCGCCGTTCTCGATGGACCGCAAGTTCGCGAATACGAAGATGTATGCGGATGCTGTCAGGGCTGTTGGCGCGGAGCGTGGGGTGCCGGTTATTGATATGTGGAGCGCGATATGGGATGCGGCGGGTAACACGACGGAGGGGTTGAACCAGTTCTTGCCGGATGGCCTGCATTTGAACGCTGCGGGGTATAAGGTGCGCGTTCAATATCTAGAGGTTCTCTCGTCGAACACAACGGCTAAGCGTAATCTTTTGCACAGTACGCGTACGACCTCATCGTCGAGACCATTGCGACGAATTGGCCAGAGCTCAAGCATGAGAACGTCAAGGAGGTGTTTACACTGTGCGTCTTCATATGCGAACGTACTTTGGTGCGACGACGCTCATTCTAATCTTTGCGCAGGTGGGAGAATATCGACAAGGAGAACCCGCGGCCGTCGCTTCAAGCCAACAGGCTTCCTTGACCCCTTGTTTTCTAGTTGTCGTTGCTATAGAGCATGCGCTCAGTAGAGCATCTCGTCGCGCACTCGACCACCGATGCAATGAAATCCATCTACTCAAGCCCTTAACTCCTGGCCGCGCTGCTGGATAGCCTTCGTAGTTCGTGGAGGCCTGGATCTTCAGATCTGCCGACGGCGATCAGTCTAAAAGCCGTCGGCGAAAGTGATCCTCATCCAAAGCGGGAAAGAAGGCGGTGCCGAGCTGCACACGCGTTGACCCTCGGCGAAGCAGAACCCTTCAAAAGCCAGTGGTTAGCCCTCTGATCCATCCCTTCTTGCCCAGATTCCCCGCGGTATGGCGTCAGTCGATAACATTATCCTCTTTGGTGACTCGGTGTGTTGCAGAGCGGCGCGTTTGACCGTTTCTGACAGTCGCCCGAACAGATAACTGAAGTCAGTTGGCAGGCCGGAGGTCCGTGAGGACCTGTAATGCTCGCGCACCACTGGTATCTTATCAGGTCTCGCAGGGCTCGGGTTCCTACTGGCAGGTGAGCAGCGCGCGGGCGTTGTGAGCTGTGCTGATGGTCACTTCCACTCGGACTAGATGCGTACAGACGGAAGCTTGACGTGCTGAACCGCGGCTTTGGCGGTTACAACACCGAGTGGGCCCTCCCGATCTTCGAGCAGGTGATCCCCAAGAAGGACGCGCAAGCGCACCTGCCGACTACACGGCTGGTCGTCATCTGGTTTGGCGCGAACGACGCGGCGCTTCCTGGTTCTCCGCAACACGTCCCGCTTGAGCGGTACAAGGCCAACCTTGGCACTATGGTCTCTATGCTGCGCGACCCCTCAAGCGAATGGTATCACGCGCCAGAGCGAACGAAGATCCTGCTCGTGACGCCGCCGCCCATCGAGGAGAAGGCGATCGCTCATGTACTCGCGACCGTGTTCAATCCGCCGCAGCCCCTGGACCGGAAGTTCGAGAACACGAAGCTCTACGCTGAGGCTGTCAAGGCTGTTGGCGCAAAGCATGATGTGCCAGTCATCGATATGTGGACCGCGATCTGGGATGCAGCTGGTCAGAATGTGGAGGCGTTGGGTCAGTTCTTGCCGGATGGGCTGCACTTGAACGCAGCGGGCTATAAGGTGCGTGCGCTGGGGCTTATCTCGTCGTGCAGTATCTAACTGCGCTGTACACGTAGTATGCGTTTGACCTGATCGTGGATGCCATTGCGAAGAATTGGCCTCAGCTCAAACATGGCGACGTAAAGCAGGTCTTCCCACAGTGCGTTGTCGCACTTGCACGAACTTGAAACCATGACGCTCATTTCTGCAATAGTTGGTCGAACATTGACAAGGCGAACCCGCGGCTGTCGCTTCAAGCACAGAAGCTGCCCTGACATGTCTATCTTTGCCCTGTCATTGCCGTATGTAGATTTATAGACCGTGGCCGTGGATTTGCTGTTGGATACGAAGTAGTTTGGGTTGGCAGCAGGCCGAGCACATAGTCCAATGAGTTGCGTTCATGACGAGCACGCGCGATTCAATATTCATTCAGCAAGGACCCATAGTAGATACCTATACAAGAAATGCACCCTAAGATCTGGCACGATACGACTCTAAGCTCATCTGATCTTGAACAGCTGAACAATCGTCTGCGAAGCCTTTTGCGCGGCCTCGGTCGCGGACGCGTCCTCCTCGTCGACGTGATAGGAAGAGTAATGGATCTCGACGTCCAGCTCGCGCGAATTCGTCTCGGACTTCCGGCAGAAGAACTTGCCCTGGATCACGGTGCCCGGCTGAACGTTGATAGGCTCGCGGAGGAGGAAGACGGTCTGCTTCCAGTGCGTGGGCACGCTCTGCGGACCGGTGCTGAAGCTTGTCGGGCGGCCGCGCGGGTCGACGCTGCTCTTGCGCCGTTGGAGACTCGGACTCTTCACCTCGCTCCGTCCTGCGGGGATCGACCACACCTCGGCGACTTGAGGCTCGTCGGGAGACACGATCTGCACCTCTGCATCGCGCGGGGTGGGCTCGCGGTCCGTGGCGAAGAAGACGTCGAAGTAAAGCACGAGCGCGCGGACTTTTGTACACGGTCGTGTAGCGACGAGTTTGAATGGTGTCGCGAACGCGTCCGAGATTTTGTAGGTGTGCAGCGGGAGCTCGCGCACGGAGGTGGGTTCGGACACCAGAGAGTTTGGTCCGACGACGTCGATGATGGAGTCGTCCGGCACACTCGTCGCCATACACCGCATGTCGAAGCCGTAGACGTCCTCCCAGAACGCGACCCGCTCCTTGTGGATGTCCGTCCCGTCGCATAACGCGAGCATCATACGTGAATGGCTCGGCGCGAGGACACCCGACGGCTTGAGGAACCGGTCGCGCGCGATGAGCACGCTGTCGAGCATGCTCTCGTATATGAGCGCGTAGCCCATCCACTCCGAGATGATGATGTCGACGTGCTCGATGCCTTCTGGGAGTGTGATGTTTTCGATCTTGCCGTGCACGACGGTGACGACGTCTTCGAGATCGTTGTCCTTGACGATTTGCCGTGCGCGGTGCACGATGTCACTGGCGTCGACTGCGATGACTTTTCGTGCTCCCGCCTTTGCGGCGAAGAGCGAGAGGATGCCGGTGCCACACCCCACGTCGAGCACCACAGCGTCACGGAACAGGGCTGGGTTTCGCATGATGAAGGATGCGTACGTCGACGTGCGTACTTTGTCGTTGATCATGACGGCGTGAATGTCTGGAAGCGTGGTCAGCAAGCAGAAGCTTCAGGAGTAAATGTGTGCCTACCGTTCTCTGCGTAACTCTCGAAGTAATGCGTGTCGTCGTCGCGCGGCTTCGACGGTCCTGGCGCGTCGTCGTCGTCCTCGTCCGCAAAGACACGCGTAAAGTCCATCTTGGCCTGTACGAGCTTCTTGTAGTCGACGAGGTCCTGCTTTGCGCGTTGCAGCTTTTCTTGCAGATGCTTGATTTGTCGCTGTGCTACCCGCATATCCTGGCTGGAGCCTGGTACGCCCGCATCGTCTTCGTCGTCAGACCAGTCGTCCGAGGGCAGTTCTGCAACATGGTTAGCAACTAGCTGAGCAATATGCTGCGACTCACGCAATAACGGATCGCTCTGGATGACGGGAACGAGGAAGAGGTCGTCGCTGAAGAACGGCTCGGTGCCCGACAGGTTCTGGAGCTCTGCAGGTTGTGGCCGCTGCATGTTGGGATCAGACAGTGTTGGGACCCTATAGGACGCGGGTGCTAACTTGTTTCCTGATATAGTTTACCAGGCGCGCGCGCTGGTGAAAGTCGAGACCTTTATAGCAGAACGCAGAATGCGCATAATCAGAACCACGCGGAAATCTGGGACTATAGCGCGCACCGAGTCTCTCCGATGTCTGCACGAGGTCGAAACCGTGCTTCTTTGAGTCGTATGCCACACAGTCGGTCGCCGACGGCAGCTCTTCAGAGTCGAACAGCGAGGTGCAGCCTGCACCCTCGCCGCCGTCGCTCTGCCAGTCCGCCCAGTCCTGGTCGTCGTCGGACTCGCTCCCAGAGCTGTTCTCGGACGAATATGGGTCCTCGTTCGCCGGTAGATCGCCACCGGAGAGCTTGAGCATGATTGACAGGAGCGGAAGAAGAGTTTCGCGAAACCGCTCTCCGACTCCCGATCCGTGAAGATCCGCCACCGCAGCAGCCATTTTAGTTAAACAACGACATTATACGACATGGCACACGTCCACTACTCGTGCAAGATATTCCTACAAAGGAGACCTTGATCTCAATTTGCGTGATATGTCGCCGCAAGACGCGACTTGAGGAAGTCACCCGCAGTTACTACTTCGTACTTTGCAGGCCGTTCCTCCGACACACAGTTGGGAAGGGCCTGAGGGTCATGGTTAGTTATTGTGTAAGTGCAGGGCGAGAACAAACCTCAAGCGGGACATGGTAGTCTGTGCCGAAGAACAGTGGAATGCTGTACCGCCGCACACCAGTGCGATTGATTGCACGATGGACTGTCGATTTGAAGACATCGTCTGAAGAGTACTTGAGTTGCTGTGGACTACTAAATGTCCGGTACTTACTGGTCCACCGAGCAAACTGGTCGCCGAGGCTTTGCATGGAGTCAGAACAGATACAACATGACAGATCCTGACGTACTTGACAACAAGAGTGCCAGGAGTGGGCTTTGCATGCACCCACTTCCCGTCTTGATTGAGGACCTGGAGCGCAGGGACATCGTCTTGCCACAAGATCGTAAAGCACTGGAAGGGAAATCTCAGAATCAGCGCTCAGTGCGAGCCACCCGGCATATGCTGCTGACCTCATAGCTATGCAGAGAATAAGTTACTACACAGTGTATGGTTAGAGGGAGATGCGCACTCAGTATGGGCGCCAATGCCGATAACGCGCTCGTCGATCTCGCCCGTCTGAGGCGGGTAGTGCAGCAAGCGCATCACCGCAGCTGGGTGCAGTGTCTTCATATAAGCGTAAGACATGGTAAGCATGCAGCATGAAGAACTGGCAGACCTTGTCGGTGAAGAAATCCTCGGGGAGGTCCAACGCGAGCGCGAACAACGGGAACATCGATAGCCCCAGCTTCACGGCAGCATGACTAGGCCTCTTCAGAACACCGGCGAACCGCCAAATGGTCGAAATAACTCACTAGTATTCAAGCACGGCTTTGCGGAACCCTGGCACCTCTGCTTCGCTTGGCCAGACATTCTTCCCAGTCATCGCGCCGTCGTCTCGCGCGTCTTCTTCACCAGTAGCCTCCTTCTCCTCGTAACCAATCTCGAAACCTTCGTGCATGTCGCCCGCATTTGCAGGATCCGTGTTTTCGGCGAGAAGGGCGGTGTAGCCTTTGTAGTTGCTGCTCTTGCGGATATCCATCTACAGTGCGCGATGTAATGAGCGCCTGCTTTGCAATTGAACTCGAAGCACGACATACCGCCATCTTCGCGTCAAGTGGTTGGTCGAAGTAGCGTTTAGCGGCCTCGATAGCGCCGTCGATGCTGCTTTGCGGGATACCGTGGTTCTTCACTATGTTCTCAGGTTATTCAGTGAACAGTTGTCGACAAACGCGCAGACAGACCATAGAAAAACCCGACCCGCAGCGAAGCGTCACGTATAGCTGCTGCGACCTCGCGCCGTTTACCAGGATCAGGGCTTGCCGCGTGCTCGAGATCGCTGTCCGAGGTCCGAGTCAGAGATAGACCTTGGCTCGCTATATAGTACACTTCGCGCACATGATGGGTATCTCGTGAAAGTGCAAGTCTGCCTCCTTGAACGCGTCGAGTAGCGATGACATGGTGCGATGGTTGTGGGTGCAGGTCAAGAGCTAATCTGGATCTGCAGGTCCGCCGTATCTAACCGCTGGCCGCCCAGATGCTTCCGGACCAGCGGTGGCCACGGCCCACGGAGTGTGTGAATTACCTACATACACAATTCATGTCGATTCTCATGTGACTCGAAAGGGGAGAGAAAAGGAGTCATGGTCGGTCGTTCTCACCGCTTGATGTCAAGAAATATCATTCAAGCAAGATCGGCTCACAACATATGCGGTCTCGTGGAAACATCACGAAGAGCCCGATTACAGGCCTAGAAGAGCGATCACAAGCATGAGGGAGAGGTACTGGTGCTCGCCTAAGTTTGTCCGTCTAGATTCGAGGCGTCGTCGTCATTACCGCTGTCAGACCACTCGCCGTCGCTCGTGTAATCCTCGCCAGAGCCATCGGTAAACTGGGCCTCCTCCTCACTCTCCGGAGAGGTAGGCGCGTCCGGACCCGGATCCTGGGCCTCGATTACTGGATCGTACGTTCGTCCGTCCATCGTAGCTGCAGCAAAATTGATCTGCTTCTCGAGCCAAGATGGCATGTAACAGTCGATCGCCTTGACTTTGAGGCGGCATCGGGGAGATTCCGCGGTGGAGGTATCAGTAACATCCGGAGGTAGCGCAGTTGCCAGGAGAAGAGACGCGAGGGCCTCCGCGCTACCGGGCCCCAAGGTAACGAAGTCCAACTGGAGGAGCGAGAGATTGGGCCAGATGTCGCCTCCTCTCGTTTTCAGGCCACTAAAGAACGAAGCGTCGATAAACAAGCATGAAAACAACGTTATTGACTGCAAGCGATCGAGCCGCGAGAGATGGATAATGTCCTCGTCCATGAGGTGGTAAACGTCAGAATCCGAGTCATCGCGGATAGATATTCTGGTGATACGATCCGCGAGGGCGTCGAGAGCGTTTAGGATGACGGGAATCGAATCCGCGAAGATCCGAAGCTCGTCGACGGATGGCATGTCAAGGAAAGGAAGCCACAAAGAGAACTGCTCGAGGTCGCCGGAAATGGCCAGCCGCGTGAGATGTGTCAAGGGTATTGTCACTGTTGGGGGAAGGTCCTCGGCCACGAGGTCTTCAAACTTGATGTCGAGGACTTCCAAAGACGGCATCATCTTGAGTGCATCCCACAGTGCTTGGAGAGGAACGGTGCTCGTCGTCGCACAAAGTACTAAAAGACTAGAAAGTGGGCGCATTGGTACCACAAACATTGTGTGAGTGGTAAATGAGCGTATGCGTGGACAGATGGGAAGGTATGTCGGATATGGTGTAGGGTAGAAGTGCCCGCGTGCGACGTCGAACGGGTCCAAGAAATCGAACTCCACAAGCATGGGAGTCGGGTTTCTGAAGATGTCGTAGGCGGTTTGAGGAGCTCCACTGGGGAGCGCCATACGAACCCGTTCCCAACGAGCGCAATGTCCCTCGAGGGACGCCAGAATCTTGGCGTAGTAGACCGAGGCGGTCCATATCGCGGTTCCGTCTGCCCAGCTGAGCAGGATATGCAAGGGCCGCCGTTTCGATCGATCCAGAAAGGCCAGGACGCGTGCGTGAAGGGCTGCTGCGTGCGCCGTCGTTGCGTCTTGGAGAGCTGGGAGGCCGATGTAGCACCACATGTCAGGCGCGTCTAGAGCCACGGCGCGCCACCGTCTGCAGACAGTTGCAAGCCGTAACGGCGTTGCAACACGAGACTTGTTATATAGCGCGATTGCTGGTTGCGTCGGCCACGGGTCCAGCTCCGGCCAATAGTCGTCAGGCTGCGAGGTGCACAGCAAGAAAATTGACCTCAGAAGCTCGACGGGGAATACAGCCAACAATTGGCGAACACGGGCTGATTTCTGGCTGTCTACATCGACTCGCAGTGCCCAATAACGCATTTCGGCCACACCGAGTTCGATGCGTAGGGCATTCTCTCGCAAGCGGGCACTCTCGACCGCATCTGCGGCCTCGACGACGCTTCGCCGCAAAGCGACAACGGCGGCTTCTTGGGCACGTAAGGCGGTGGCGTCGACGTCCAGGCGAGCCTTTGCGAGTTGAACGAGATCATGGTCCATGGAAGAAAGGTAAAGATCGCTGTAACTCCGCCAGGCGAAAATTCCTCGCACAGCGATCGCGCCGTAGGCGCGCTCAACGAGATCAAAGGCGAGGGATGATACGCATATACAGCATATACTATAGGTATATGGGAAGTAGGACGCAAGGGCAGAAGGGAAGGCAGCGAAAAAGATCGCTAGAGCCAGAAAGACTCGAGACGGACAAAAGACTCGACAACGGCAGGATTCGAACCTGCGCGTCCAAAGGACACATCCTTAGCAGGGATGCACGTTAACCACTCCGCCACGTTGTCGTCTGACTGTTCCTTAAGTTTACTACTGACAATTGCTCGTCTCAAGCGTGAGCTCAAAGCTCGAACATTACGTTACTCTGCTATACCTCGGCTCTAAGGAATTCCATCTCAAGCGCACTGTTAACTACTCTGTCACGTTGTCTTCTGACTGTTCTTTGAGTTTGCTAGTTACAATTGGAGTTGTCAGTCTCATGCCGAACACGTCGACCAACACCTTCCTAATTGGGAAGAACGCCCGCGACGACGCAACCAGTGCCCAGGACAGCAGACGCGCACCGTACGAGCTCCCCGAGCGCACTAGAGTCACAGTTAGTCGCTTGTACCACCGTCCTCCAGAGAACGCTGCACAGGGCGGGCGTATCTGCCGCTAGCTGCCGTTTCTGCGAGGAGGTCGGTAGCGACTTCTAGTCGACTAGTGAAGCCTCGCGGCTGCTTGCTCTTGCTGTGCCGCTTCCTGTCGTGGTGCTGAGTGTGCTTGCGCGACCGTTCACTATACCTGGGCGGCCGTCCGTTGGCCCGGCTGTCGTAAAATCCCCTGCGCGCACGCCAGACCGTGCGCCCAGCGCTCCTTTCCGCAGCGACAGCTTCGTGTACTCAAATTGGCTATAAGCCTTTTGCGCACTGCTCCTCTGCCCTATCGGCACGTCGTGCTTGACTGCATTCTTGCCCCGCGCACCCTCGTGCTCGGCACTACAGCATTGTGAATTATCTTGAGCACCATGCACCCTGTTGACCCCGAGATTGACTAAGTACCACAACACTTGAACCACCCTCGACGACGTCCGTCTTAGCTCTGAGGCGGCGAAAACTCCCGGTGGATACACTGCCACCGCTCCGTCATTCCGAACTATACAGCTCAACTCTGATCCCGAACAATTCCCACGCATGTGCGCCTCCGCTTCTCTATGAGACCGCCGCCGACGCGAGTGCTGCTTCGGTGGTACCCATTTATGCACAGCTCGGAAGGTGTTTGGACCTCACTGACTCGCAAATTCGAGCGTTGGTCTTTATCCCATCTTCGCAACCTCGGTGCCGAAGACCTTTTCCATTTGCTGCTTTACACTCCAACAGCTGATGTACTGAAAATGTACGCTTCATTCCATTGCTCTAGGATGTCCTCGACTTCAATGAGGATTCTTGACCGCCTCGGCGGTGCACATGCATCTCCGGGATGGCGTGGTGAGTCTCCCCCCATCCTTCCTCCCGGGCGCCCTGTTCGTGGAGCCCTAGCTGTAGAGCGACGCATGGAGAGTGGGGAGTGATGTTTCGCGGTGGGGGACCACTGCGGGACACCTGGGTTTTTTATATTTTTTTCCCCAGGTTTTACCCACTGTCCTGCCTTAGATGGCCGGTGCACTCGCTTTACGGTTAGTGTGTTTGATGGAGGGGTTCATGGGAGTCAGGCATGGGATGTACGAGCGCGCAGAACCGGACGAGCATTAGGGTGGGAGGGTTGGTATACCGCTATCAGAGGAGCAAGTCCGCTGGTGGCGAAGCGCGGAGTATCTTTATAGGTCCATAAACCGTGTATCTACCTACCTACCTACCATGCCATAGCGGTCCGCGGAAAGCTGCGCCTCTTCGGATCAAGGCATCGCTTCAGTCCGCGTCCCGGCTTGCGTTGGCAGTGTATTTCTCTGAGACTGTGAGCTGGATCTTGAGTTGTTCCTCGCTGCCACTTGGACTTGTCGTCTGCTGCCATGCGATGCCGGGGAAAGCGACGTACCAGTGCGACTGACGTCGATCGCCTTCGCCCCGCATCCCGGGTTTGACAACTCACTGCTCAGCCGTAACGGTCTCATGGCTCTCTTCCAGTACATTGAGCTTTGTTCATGGGCAGTGCTGTCACGGTTGCCGTTCTCCCTCCATTATGGGCTCAATCGGGCCGGTGTGGTATGGCGCGCACTACTGACTGCATAATCCACTATGTGGGCTGGCTGCATAGAAATAGTGGCAGACCGCAAGCTAACTCCATCCTGTGTGTACCGATCTTTCAGTAGTTGCCGGTAGCTTGCGACCACAGTGTTGCTACGGTTCCGGTGAGAGGCTAACATTCATCGCAAATGTGTGCGCTCGCGACCGAAACCGCCGAAGGCGCGGTTTCGTTACAGCGCCCGGTCAGTCCCCGCAGGACTGTTCATCGTACACGCGGGCTCGCGTTCTCTTACCCTATAATTATAAACAATATCCCGCTGAGGCCCCGAAAACCATTCAAGTAAAGTAGTACTTCTAATCCACCTGCCGGCCGCAAATCCGCGTCCCCCCCAAACCCCCCAAGGTGGCAGTACGTGTACAGTATTCCGGCGGTGACGGCCCTCTCCTCTCCCAAACATGCGCCTGAAGTCTCACCCTGTCAGTGGCAACTGCCAGTCTCGGAGAGTCCTATGTCATTGGCCGCGTTGCTCTAGAGCCTGCGGACGTGTATCCACATGACCGGACCTACTACCGTGACCACTTCACGCGATGAACGATCCAGTCCCCGAGCCACTTACAGCCGTCGATTATAGAGGCAGTAACAGCTAGGGGTACGCCATCAACTTGAAATCTTTCAACGCATCCTTGTAACACAGCGGTTACTCATCGGTAGGCTGTCAGGTTTCTAGGTTGCGTACGTCCTAACTTCGACGCATCTTTTAGATTGCGACCTTTTTGCTTACCCGCGTCTATGCTCGCACCAAACAGGTATCCTTCCAGAATCCACATGTCATCGGAGGTTGCTCGGCTCTTAGTAGCGGCTATGGGTTTGTCATCACCTGTCAACGAGCTCTCAGCGAGCTGCGCCCAACACATTGTCACATTCTCGTCCAGCTATCGCTTCCGTGCTACAGCTCGGCCGCCGAATGCTCAATGCCGACTCGGACTGACTGTTGCATACTGTACTACGCCTCAGTCACCAACACGTCCGTGACGGGCGTCGTCACCCTTAATCAAGTCCCGTTGTTAATAATAGAAAGAGGTGTGCAGGTACAAAAGGAGATGCCAGCACCGTGTTGCAGAAGGTAGCGTCGAACCACTCTCAGTGACTCTGCTCAGACATGCAGATGAACCTCTTCGCCTCCGCTTTTGCTCTTCTCGTCGCTGTTGCAATTGCTGCTCCAGTGCCCGGGCCAATCTTTCCGCCTTGCCCACCTTGCAGGAATGTTGCTGGTGTCGTGGAATGTCCTATATGCCACGCGGGTTGAGTCCAAGTAAATTGGAGGCTTCGGAGGTGAGCTTCGTTACCTCGTCACAGCAGATAAAGACCTAATGTTAGACCATCCAGAGGAATGCAATATC
>KV426666.1:7996-18957 GCA_001632375.1 Exidia glandulosa HHB12029 | reverse complement strand
GTCGGGATCGGCAACTCGGTTGGGATGTCAGTGGGGACCGGCAGGCCAGTCGGGATGTCAGTCGGGATCGGGAGGCCAGTCGGGATGTCGGTCGGGACGGGGGCAGGGACATCAGTGCCGCTGGGAACCGGGACCGGGTCCTGAATAAAGAGTGAGCATCGAAACATGACTGCTTAGTTATGAACACGTACCTCAGACGGGCCCGGGACGGGGATCGACGGGATCGGGAGACCAGTAGGGAGCCCCGGGAGGTCGGTCGGGATGGGCAAGTCGGTCGGGATCGGGAGGTCCGTGGGGAAAGGCAGCGACGGGAGGTCAGTGGGCAGTCCCGGGAGGTCCGTCGGGATCGGGAGATCCTGCACATATACATTAAGCCATTGGACGAACCCCGCTTAACAAGCCACACGTACAGTCGGGAAAGCCGTCGGGAGAGCCGTGGGGATGGGGAACGGCAGGGACGGGAGGTCCGTCGGGAGCGGGAGACCCGGGAGGTCAAGACCACCACCTACGGTCGAGTTAGCAGGGTTCGCGCTCGCTCGTGTGACCTGGATGCGCACCGAAGATCTTCAGGAGGAAGTTCAGGAGGTCAGACAGCCAGTCAGGGAGACCGAGCGACGGGAGGTCGAGGCCACCGAGGGCGGAGAGGTCCCCAAGGTTGAGGTCACCGAGAGCGAACTCCTTCGCCGCGAAGCCGTCGTCGTTTCCGCCAAGACCAATGTCGTGGAAGATCTCGCCAATCTTGGCCTCGATGTCAGCCGGGATCGTCGGGAGGATGCCACCGAGGGTGACGTTGAGGACATCAAGGATGGTGCCGAGGTCGATGTCCGGGGTGTTGCCGGTGAGGATGGCACCAGCGTCGCCGAGGATATCGCCAAGGTCGAAGTCGAAGCGCGCCTCGACCTTAGGAGCGACGGGGATAGCGCTGACGGCGCCGAGAAGCGGGAGCGCAATGAGGAGGGAAGAAAACGCGACCATGTCTGTAGTTGATCTGAGAGCGAGGTTGCGAGGTATGAAGCTAAAGGTATAAGCTGCGAAGAGTGCAAAGGGGTAGTAAGGGTGCCTGGCAAAGAAAAGCTGCTGGCCGCCGAGGGAGAAAGAAGTGAAACGAGTTGGGGAAAAAAGAGGCGCATGCGCGCGTGAGCACGGATTTTATATGATCACGGTATAGACGCCCGTTGGCATGACACTGCGATCACTGACGCTGCCTTCTTTTGGCGATTGTCCAGCACAGCTCTGCTCATCGCTGTCATCGCATCTTGCACCGCGTGTGATTTCTGTTACTGCCATCCAAGAATAACCCTGCTGTTCTCGATGACTGCATGCTGCCAGAGCTCGAGACGCAGACTGCAGATGTCGCGCTTCCTCAGCACCATGTATGTATATGGACACCAACGTCGTCGCAAGCAGCATTGCAACAACTGCGGGCGGGACCGCCCCATCATAATAAGGCGCTTGATCCGCCACCTGTGCGCAAGATGACGCAGCTATGGTACTGTATCTGCGCTGCCACGGACCGCCGGCCCACATGGAAGCTCAGAGTTCTAGAGCTGATAGAACGTTGGGCTTCATGAACGAAGCGTCTTTCGACTTCTTTCACTGGCACAGGACGTGGACCAGATATGAACGCATGAGGACGCGCTTCGGTATTGCGGTACAGCGTGGCCGAGCGGACGAAGAGGCAGCGAAATGAACATTGGCGACAGAAAGACGATATTCCAACGTAGAGAGAACCCACAGCACGACAGCACCTTCGTGCATTGGTTAGCCCCGCAATCAAACGCGCAGGAGCACAACCCAGCGCACCTAGCTATAGATACTCCTCAATAGATCAGACCAAGTCGAGCAGTTGCTGCTCGAGCTCGCGCTGGTTCCTCAATTCCCGCTCCCGCTCGCGCCGTTTCTCCTCCTCGATCTCCGCCTCGCGCGCACGGACGTACGATGGACGGAGGTCGAGTGGCCGGTACTCAAGTCGGCGTTTCACGTAGCAGAGCATGTACGCCTGGCCATGCATCGCCAACGTCTCGCGCAGCGTAGCATGCGTCACCCTATAGAATAACAGTCAGCATTTCAGCGAATGGAGTATCGACGCGGAAGACGCACTTGTCGTCGTCGTAGCGATACCATTCGTCCTGCAATCGCGCGTAGCAGGTGTAGTGCCCGTTATCGAGCTGTCCTTCGTGGCACACGACGCCGAACAGGTCGTAGTCGTACATCGCCGGCGGACCCGTTCCCGCGTTCTTATTCATGCCCTTCGCGCTGACCTTGGGCGTCGCGTACGGCAGCATGTTGATACTCGCAGGGAACCGCACGTGCGCGTCGATCTTGACGCTCTTGTCTGTTCCCCTATGCTCGAAACGCTACATCGCATAAGCAAGCAACACAACAACCTTGGAACGAGCCGCACCTTGAGTTGGAAACACAACACGGGGGGCAAGCGACGTATACTCATACGTTTCGTCGCCTCTGCGCTCGCACCGCACTCGCCGCACACGCGGGCATCGAGCTTCTCCACACGCGTATAGCGCTTAAGACACCCCTCCAGCGTGAGCATCTGGCCCACAGGCGCAGCCAGGCCGAGCGATAGGTCGAACATAGCCTCGAGCGTACGACTCGGGCGGGCACAGCGCGCACACAGAACCTCGGACTGGAGCGTGCCGGCAAAGAGAGTGTGCACGACGCAGTTGCACGCGCTGCTTGTCGACCCGCGCGTATGTGCGTGCAGCGCGTTGAGTAATGTCATGAAGGCTTCGTGCGCGTCGTGCTGCGCATAGCCAGAGAGGTTCACGTCCTTGCCGATCGTCCACGTCGCGTGCAGGAGACTCGTAGGCGCGAAGGGCCCGTTAGTAGTCGTTGAGTATACCTGGGGCGCGATGTCAGCTTGCGGAACAAAAGAGGATGGAATGCTGACTTCGGAGAAGAGCTTGTCGAGCTCGCATGATATACACGGAGGCGCGCGTTCACATGCTTTGGAGTTGTGTTTGTCCGCGAGGAAGTAGTTCCGCAGGAGTGGATTGTGCAGGAACGTCTGCAGAATGCAGTTGAGATAGCAGGTGTTGCCGAGGTTGAGTATCCCGCGGTGCGCGCGACACGGTACGGTCGTAATTCTACGCAGCAACCCGGCGTCCTTCGCATCTGGTTTCCACGGAGTATAAGCCTCGCGCCCTTTCTTCCCATCTCCTGAAATATGATCAGTCTACGCTTTCTTGAAATTCTTCGGACGATACGACGAACCTTGGAAGTACGTGCGCGTCTCTTCCTCTTTGTGGACGACAGCCGCGCGCTCGGACGTTAACCGCCGACTGAGCACGACCGTCTCGCACTTGGTGCACCAGAGCGCGCCGGTCTTGGCCTGCACAGCGAAACCGTGTCCAGTTTCGCGCAGGTGGGCGACAATATGGGATGCGCTACCCGTCCAACATGCCGACAATTGACATTGAAGACAGACCCAAGGCGAGGGCGTCGCCATATTGCACCTAAGACATGAAGGGTATTGGATCTGTAAGAGACGTCAGTACTTGACGCGGGGAACAAAGAAATGTAGAAGAGCTCGTTCTGACTCAACGCGGTTCGAACAGAGCTGTAACGTATCTCCCTTGACCAGCCTCTAGAACCAGTGAAAAACACTCAAGAACGAGCGCTCCGAACGAGCTCTAAGAGAAGAATATTTACTTACACGACGTCGTTTAGTTGGAGGTTCGCCAGCTACATTGGTCGGTCGCGCAGACCAGGTAAGCGCGCTTCGATATTTGGGTACCAGAGACCTCCAGCGCCGCGCCTAGATGTGGACACGGCGAGTCCTGCAGAGCTTCTTGCATCGGAACGGCAAGCTCGGCCCAGAGAACCCATTCGACATCGAGAACGACGGCGCGGGCTTAATAGGTATGTATGGCGACGAGGTCTGAGTTGGAAGCCGCTCTTTCCCTCCTCCCATTTCGCGACCCAACACCCACGCCCGCGCTGTCACTCGACGACGGCGCCCGCAGACGAGCTCGTTTACAGTCGACGTCCAGCAGGACTTCAGCGGCGTCCAGGTCTCTCCTATCGCCCAAACCACCGCACTCATCTTCCACGCCCGAGCCCATGTCCCCCGTCTGTGCTCGTCGTCGACATCTCGACACGGCGCTCGCGTCATTCCAGCGCCCTGAATATTCCACGGACCGGTCTCGCGCGACTCGGTCGCTAGCCAGACCTCGGCGCAGCGAGGTCACGATCATGGGCAACATCGAACCCGGTCGCAGTACACCGACGTTCTGCTCGAGCTCATCGTCGTGGTCAACCCCGTGAGTGGCGACTCGCATGCGTATTCGGCTCGACGCTGATCCAGGTCGCAGCTGGTGCAAAACAAACGAGACCGATACGCCACGCAGCGACAACGGATATCATGTCGACACTGCAGAGCTCGTCAGTACGGTGTCAGATGCGCGTGGCGGAGCGCTGACCTACGTCTCGTTAGACACGCTCAGCTCGCGTCGAGCTCAGCATGCGCATCATCTCGACGTTCTGGCCGAGGTCACAATCATGGGCAACATCGAACCAGACGGACGGCGAGGATAACAACCATACGAAGCTTCACGAACATTAACGGGATCGCGAATCGGAGCTCGCGAGGCTCGTTGCTGACACGGGCCACGTGGGGCAAGAACCTTCGCATTGAACTTGTGAGTGCCCAATTCCTGGCGCGCGAGCGGACGCTTACCCATTCTTCCAGTAGACCACTACGCTCAAGACCAGCGTCACTGACTGGTGTGCGAAGGTCAGCTCGGCGCGTCAGGACCGCGTCGAATCATCCTGACGTACGTTTAGCCAGCATTCGGACGTCGCGCGATGGCATGGGATCTTGCGCGGTTGCAAGAATCGACTCGAGCGGCCCTGACCGTAGCAGTAAACGAGGTGAGCGCAGGTCCGCTCAATTCGCGAACGCGGGGACTGACCGAGGCAGTAGAGTCAACCGCTCGAGGCTGGAAAACGTGACGAGCGCAGTCGGCCTCGCCGTCAAGATGTTGCGCTGCGCCGAGGAAGCTATCTGCGAGCCGGTTGAGTGACGTTTCGCGCAGCGTACGATACACGTACTGACCGACGATGCGCATAATGTGAGACCGAGACCGCGAAGAAGTCTTGACGCGGGTGGAAGAGACGAGGACGCTGCGCGAGAAGTCGTCAGATCATACGGTTCGTCGCGCTGCAGTGGCGAAGACACGATGTACGTAGCATGAAAGCGCGACCCGGGGAATAGAATACTTTGCACGACCAGGTCGAGGTGTCCAGCGTGAAGCGAGAAAGTAAATGATGGCGAGGAGTGCGAAGTAGAATAGATTACTGTGTCGACGTGCTGAAGTTGGACAGTGCGAGGAACAATGTAGTCGGCGTTGGCGACGGTGACGAGAGCGAGTGCGTTGAGAATAGAGGGCGTATGACGAGCTACAGGTCGATGGCGTCGTGGCGGGGGGAGGTGGAGAAGGAATGGGAAGGCGGAATGAAGACCACTGGACGTCCTCCCAACCCGCCTTTTATACTCCTCCGAAACTCCTGCGTCATCTCTTCAACCTCCCGTCCTAGCTCCACGTACTGCTTGACGTGGGAAAGTGACAATGTGGATCACGAGGTGGGGAGCGCGAAGGGGGTGACCTGTCGAACGTCGAACCGTCTCCGCCCAAACACGCGTCTCCCCGCCGTCTACGCCGCTCCTCCACCAAGTCCTCCCTCACCACTCTCACATCTCCCTCACCACGGGATTAATAGCGGGAGCAGTAAGTGGTAAGGTATACCCCCATGCGAGGGAGGGGGGAGGAGGAGGGGAGGGAGCATACCCACCCCACGAACCTCGCCGCACCTCCCGCACTCAAACAACGCCATCTCTGACGTTGACGCGTGACGCTAGCACGCCGATGTGAAGCATTGACTCGCGAAATGCGAGGTGAGGTACTTCAAATGTGCGATTTCGAGTTTTCGTGTCAATCAGCGAGTTTTCCTGTCCATCGACCCGCCTTCTTCTCCTCTGCAATCAGTTCCGTTTGCACGCTCACACGGTTGGGAGGTGATGTCATGGGTTCAGATTGGTGGGATGAGTGCTGGTGAGCGGTTCGAGCGCGAGGACAACGCGATTTCAAAGTCCGCTCTAGGGCCTCCGACGCGTCGAAACGCGGATTCTAGGCTCGCTAAGGTGAGTCTCAGCGCAGATTCGCATGCGTTTGCACTAATCCATTGCTCCCATGCATCTTGAGGGTTTAATGAGGCTCATACCTCGTCACGCCGACTACGAGGCGTATCGTGAGAACTGGCGCATTCAACCAGATTCGGCGAGCGCAGGTCTGCGCGTCCCGCGTCAGAAAGTGTTTGCACGCTCCACGTCCCTGTCACTCAGGTGACAGATACCCCTTCTATGCCACCATCGACTTTGTTTAATGTGCTCACTTCGAGTTTTTGTGTCAATCGTGAACTTCCGTCCGTCTAGATTCCCATGAGATTCCCTAGTGGTTAACGTCGACGATCACTCAAATAACAATTATGAGTGTTTATGACGTCGTGTATTGAGTGATGACAGAGTCGTGGCGCGACACCAGAGTGTAATCTCTGATCAATGAGCCCGGTGTGCCGTTCTCGGACCTGGATCGTGACGCTGCCTTCTGTTCATATTCTGCATGTCCACGGCGCTCAGCCGCGGATGCTTAATTCAAACAAAACGTCCCACACAGATAAGGACCAGTAGATGTAATTGAAGAGACACCAGAAATATAGAGGTGACACTAGAAGAACAAGATCCTGAGATCAGTGGAGCGCACTCAAACTCGTGCTAGGGCCGTGATCGCGTCTATTGTTGTACATAGTAGAGGGTATTGAGAAAATGAGTCATATATACATATTAGTGTGTGAAGTGATGCGGCAGAGACGGAGAACATCTCGCGAGGTATACAGAAGACCATCGCGGTGGTGATCGGAGCGCGGCGGTTAGAGCGCTATTTCTAACGCCAGTGGAGGCTCAAGAATACTGGAGATCAATGAAATGATCTGAGCTGCTTCTGGGAGTGTCAATGGTGTGGGATAGTGCGATGCTATAGTGTGCTATATGCGGCGAGATGACGCGGGCGGCTGTTCAGATTCAGAGAAGCGGTGAGCGCCTCTTCTTCTAGTACATACACCGTCCACCGTAAAGTACCTCTCCCTAGTTCTTATGACATTCTCTCGCCGTCAGCTAATTTACTACGTATCTCAGTGCGATGAGAGATGAGCGTGTTTTGACTGCAGCGCGGTGAGAGACGAGCGTGGTTCGCTGCTGCAGTCAAAACACGCTCGTCTCTCACCGCACTAACTTGCGTTTTCATTAGCGCGCAATGAATGACAACCAGGGAGACGATATTGTCCTTGAAAAGCTATCGACATGTACAGAATCGACAGATAAACCGGTGCGACTTCAGTATGGACGATGCAGACGAGGAGCAGCTTCTCACGCACGGATGGTATGTCAGGAAACGGGACAATTATATTACCTGAGACTGCCGCAGAATCTCAATATCAATACTTCTAGCCCACGCGCCGCCGCACGACACTTCAAGTTTTAACTTGGCGCTTCGTGCCAGAAGAGATAGTCTACTTCTCTGTCGTCTGAACAAGTGTTGCGCGTCGTAATATGTCTGACTAGTACGGAGCGTTTCTGCTTGTCGTTATAGCCACGTCACGTGCCTTGTCGGGGCAATTGCAAACAGGACGGAGCGCGCCGCGCGTGTCATGGACCCCGGTCGTCACCCCAGATGTCATCGGGCTCGTCGGGAAGTCCTGCTTGACGTCGAGGCGATGCGGAGACTTCGAGATCTCGGCGGGGTGTCATCGCAGCGTCCGTCAGGAACTTAGGCTCGGTGTCACGCCGTCCGAGCATCAATAGCCCGATTTGTTCCCGCGCGCCCATTTTTCGAGGTCGAACTCCGCTGGTTGAACGCGTGTCTACGATTTCCTCTTAAAAAGTAGCAGCGGAACCCGTGTTGTCTGGGTGGTCCTCGCGCTTTAGATGTCCTTATGCTCGTCGACGCTGCTACGACGTCCTCCTCAACAACGTCTACTACGTTCTCGTGGGCGTCAAGTCGCTACTCAGCATCAGCCCTCCACCACCTATGCGACTGCGCTCAACGCTTGGCACATGTCCTCCAGGTTCGTGCTCTATCTTGGCCTCCTCGCCCTCCGCACCTGGCTAATCAGTACGCCTCTAGCAGGCCGCACTTCGTCGACTACGTTCCCAGCACCGTTACATGGCTCCAATCTTAATCTGTGTTTACGCCGTACGGCGCGCCATCATACAACACCGTCGCAACCGGACTCCCAATCGTCCTCCGGAGTCGTTAGCCACACCTCACCGGACGTGCTCCCGGTCATCCCTTCGGCATATAAACGACCGTGTTACTTCGAGGTATGTTTTCCTTATACAGTGTATGTCGCCGAGCTAAAGCGCAACGACAGAAATTTGTGTTGCCAACGTTTCATTCGCAGTGCTGTCGGACTTTGGTGCTGAAGCGCTCCGAGTCTTTGCTCCGGACGGTCATCTCGGGTGCGTCTGAATCTTGACCTCGCCTTCACAGTTTGCTTACAGTCGTTATGCTCCTCTTAGTGTTTTTCCATCGCGCTTGCACGCATTTTGGGGGTCGTTGGCTCTGCCGTTGGCCTCGGACGCACAAGCTCGACTGGACGTTCGGCTCGCCTATTCCTCCGCTCGGCCACCGCTCCCGTTCTCTTACCCTTTCTGCTGCATACCGTCGCTCGCCCTTTCTGGAGGCTGCCCCCAACTCCCCGGCTCGGATCGGTTCCGCGGTGTCGCACACGCGATCAGCGCGCGCTGTCACTGTCGCTGCGACGTCCTAATCCCGCCGAGTTCGTCCTGGACGCCGACCGTGCTCCATACACTCGGGTGAGTCTATGTCATTCACGCGACGTCATACGTCTCCCCGTTCGCCGGCGCGTTGCTAGAACGCATGCTGATAGTTCTGCGCCCCAGGTATGGCCGACGCTCGCAAAGTTGATCGGTACGATCTTCAATCCCTTACTCAGGCGCATCGTCCGTCGTACGTGTTGGACTTGCATGCTACTCCAGTCACTGACTCTCATTTCCTTCAGATTTCTGAGCCACACGACATCGTCTTCGCGCTGCATATCCGCCTGTCCACCAGATCAAGCCTGCCGAGTGCGCAAGCATTCCTGCGCATTCCAGGCGCCGGGGACATGGTGCGTTTATCCGTCTTTGCGAATCATCGTGCTCCGGATCTGACACAATTTCGTACGTACAGAACATCCTGAATACTTGGAGGCGACCCGCATCTCGTACCGACATGAAATAGACGACTCGTCAGCTGGTGAAGATTAAAGACGTCAAGTGTGTTTTTGGTGAGTGTCCACTCCGCGAGTTCGTCTCACATTGCTGACGACGGGACAGCAATGTTGTCGATCACCGTCATCGTCATCGTAACAGTACGCGTCACGAGCCTCGTCTCATTGCTGCTCGTTCGACTACGGGGCTTGAGCGCCGACTCTTTTACGTGAGTTGCTCCCGCTGGTGTCCGCTGTTTCGTGTGACTCACATTTTCTCTCGCTCTAGGTACGGGGTCAGCTGTGATCCGAATGCGAGCGCAGCGCTCTCACCGCTCGCCCCCGCTTGCTCTGCCGCTTTCGACGCGTCTTCCTGAACCCGCCGATCTCGGTAGCTCATCCCTCCGGTACGAGGACGCGGATCGACAGTGTCCCATCGCGTTCAAGGGCGGCTTTACGGGACGGTAAGCTCGTCCTTTTCGGTCATTCGTTGCTGGCTCATCCGGGACCCTCAGAACATTCGCCCGTCGCCAGATCCGAACACGCAACATTTCTCAGGAACACAGCTTCCGCGGAAAGCGCTGACGGTGACGGTGCAGAGCTTGACGCTCACGACAAGTCCTCATCTAGCTCGACTCCGGATCCCCTTGCACGGAGTTCAGGTCCGAGCAACGACATTCGGTGCGGCTCTAGGGCTACGTCGTCATTCACCAGTCCGCCGTCTTCAATGTGAGTACACCGTTCCTCGCTTTCTGAATACTTTACTCATGTACGACTTTCTGGCTCCAGTCACAGACAGCCATCATCGGTACCGCTCTCTTCGTACGTGTTTCCCAGCGTCTGAAGTGTCAATACTGATTTTGCTCTCTAGGGATCTGCGACTGGACGACTGGACGACATTGTTCTCGATCGCCCGTCCCCGCGGAGCACCAGCACCGCGTTCGCGCTTTGCGGCTTCGCGTCGCGCGCACGGCGCCTATCGCTATATACGAGCGCGACTCGCTAATCTGACGCTCACCACCAACTCATCGCGTGGCCGTTCAAAGGGAATCCCACGAAGGAACAAGTGAATCGGCTCCACCGACCGCATAGGACTACGACAGTCGCCAGGCTTTGAACCTGCCAAGTCGTGAGTTTCGGAGCTAAAGTACATATTGGACACAACCTAACTCTGACCACTGGTCTTAGAACGGCAAGACGCCACTGACGACTTTGCAGAGCAGTTGACGCCGTCATGGCCACTGCGAAATCGGGCAGGTACAGTTGAGACAGGTCTGACATGACCCGCAGCTCGATGACTTGCCTTATCGTGTCCAGATAGTGTCTGGGGCAGGGTTTTTAGGACCCTGCCCCCTTTCCCGATGCGGCAATACAGGATGAAACCTCGCACTTTAAAATCTTAAATCCGTGTGGACTTGGGTTTTCGTCAAAGTGGTTTTGCTCTAACGAGTTTTTGCGGTCATTGAGTGGAGATTGTGGGCGGCTGGGAGATAATCGATGTCTCTTCTCAAACAAACTATGTACAGCTGTCGCGCACGTCTGCCAGTGAGGATGGCACCAGCGTCGCCGAGGATATCGCCGAGGTCGAAGTCGAAGCGCGCCTCGACCTTAGGAGCGACGGGGATAGCGCTGACGGCGCCGAGAAGCGGGAGCGCAATGAGGAGGGAAGAAAACGC
>KV426664.1:0-12390 GCA_001632375.1 Exidia glandulosa HHB12029 | reverse complement strand
GAAGAGGTCAAGGCCTCCCCCGTGGAGGCGCGTGCAGGACGCGCACGCCGTATGTTTTGGGGTCCCACGAAACACCCTGAACTCGTCCTCGGCGAGGATGGAAGTATCCATCGTGGAACAGCTGAGGCCCTCGTTCACGAGTGCATCTTCGCGACGACGGCAACCGGTGGGGCACAGGACCAGCGGTGGAGGACCTTTGCGAGTGCCGTGCTTCTTTGCTTGCCGCTCATCGTTGGGCGTGACAAGTTTGAAAACGACTTCAAGCGTTACGCGGAGCGCATGTTGAGCGAGACACCGGCAGAGCAGCGTGTCAAGAATCGGGGGCGTATCGCCCGGCTTGTCAGGATGTATCTCCAACATCACTTCTTGCCGTCCGATTCGCGTGCGCGTGCGGGAGAGGTGGACGCTTGGCGCGACTGGTGCTCTGGGAAAGAGGTTGCCGTTCTTGACGAGGCGCATCCTTCGCTCGTCTCGTACCTGGACGACGACATCAAGGACTCTAAGTCTGTCCCGACGAATGGCGATTCGAAAACACCCCCGATGTTCACGAATCCCTTTGATGGCGCGCAGTCGACCGACTCGCCAAACGTGAACGTATTCTCGCCACGACCTTCGGATGTCAGTACGATGCCCTCTGTCACCTCCAGCATCATCCAGCCAGGCTCCTCTGCGAACCAGTCATCATCGGCGCGCACCATATCCGTCAGGCCAGCCGTTTGGACTGCGCTGGCGACAGAGGGTCTGAGTCGCGACGTCTTCCTCGACATTCCCGAGCGCGCAGTCGTCAGCAGCTTGCACGTGTACTTCCGCGGCGCGCTCTCAACATTGTTAAGCGGCTCGTCTGAAGAGTGGGTTGGCGATGCGCCGCCCGTCCGAAGCTCGGAGGCGCTCCTCGACGCCAGTCCGACTACACCGCGTCTGCGCGACTTCACAGGAAGCGAGAGTGCGCCACACTGGCTCACGCTGCACATTATGAGTCAGATCCTCTCTCCTGGTGGTGGCTTTGGGGGCAGATCGTTCGGCGGCAGACACAGCGAAGACCTGAACCGAATCAGCCGTACTCGTGGCGAGCTGGTGTCTCGGTGGGTTCTTGTCGGTGAACAGGCGCGCGCGGCTGGCGACGAGTGCACTTGGCGCGCGATATGCGCCGCAGTGTGCTCAAGGCCGGTGGCGAGGCTGGAGGCGTTGTGGCGTCGCTGCATGCCCGGAGTGCGGAAGATAGTCCAGACCTGGGCCAACACGTTGGGCGAGAGTGACGAGCGCGTTGCGCGCGGGTCAAGCACGTTCTTATCTGGCTCGAAGCTTCCCTGGGTTGCAGACCTGCCCGAGCAGGCTCGCAACATCCTTGAGTCGGCGAAGACCGGCGGCGTGGCGAAGGGCAACGAGTGGGAGGTCGAGATGCTGCTGAATGTCGAGCGGTTGTGCGGCCAGGTCGTGCAGCGTTTCGTTCGGTGCGACACTGGCGCCGTGTCGCCAATCGAGGAAGACCGTGTGCAAGACGGCGATATGGCGCGACTCGTACAGCTATGGGAACATCATGCTGCCCAAGGCCGCCCTGGTTTAACGAGGTGTGTTGTCTGCTGGTGGATCTGTTTTCTGATGTTCATGTGAATCCAGCATGAACCACTGGATGACTTTGTCCATATCGCAAGAACCTCGACAGCGTTCCCGTTATGCCGCGCAGTTCTGGAGCAGCAATGGCCCGCTTCTGGCGCAGAGCCTTATGCCGTTGCTTTTCGTAGAGCCGCTGCCGACTATCTCCTTCATTGACCGGGCGCAGCTGACGCGTATCAAGAAGGATTCCCTTGAGGCAGGTGCAGCACGGCCCGAATTCTTCGAACGGCAGATAGCGCGGACCATACAGAGTGGGAGGACCTCCGATCCAAAAGCGTCCACTTCCTCGCTAGGATCACTGACGGTCCTCCCTATCTTCGACGGAGAGTTGACGCTACTCGTACAACCTGGCGAGGTCGAACAGCCTCTGGGTCTCGAGCGTAAACGGAGCGTCAATCACTCGATACGAGTGTCACCCGGCGGCAACCTCGAACGCAAATCGAGTTCGGCGCGCCGCTCGTCGCTCCCGATTCTGTCCAACAGCAACCGCGCAAGTTTGCGCAGCTCAGAGAGTACAGACCCACCTCTGCGAGCTGTCGTGCGCTCTGGAACCCTCGACAGACTGATAGATCTGCTTGTGTACGGTCTTGAGGGCGTTACGGTTGGGCACTCCGACGATAACGGCGAGATGCCATTGCGTGAAGGCGGGAGTAGGCCGCTGCACGTCGACCGCCACGAGTTCGCCCGGGTCTGGTGGTACAACTTCAGGTCATTTGTGACGCCCATCGTATTCTTCGAGGTACGCCCGCGTCTCTACTTGGATATATCAGACATTAACGGTGCACGCAGTTGCTTCGGAAGCGTTACCTATCGGCGATGATGCCTTCACAACGTACTGAAGTTCTGCAGACGGTGCAGGAGTGGATAAAGAGCGGAGGCGGAGCGTTGGACGCGCTGGACAACATGGATCTGTGGGACGGCATCAACACGTTTCTGACGGCTCCAAGCCAGCGGTCAGGTCGCGCATCCCAGCTCATCGACAAGCTGCCCGCAGACGCCGACGCGATCGAGGAGTTGGAGGAGACGCGCAGGTTATGTTTGGGGACCTTCATCAAGCTCACGTTGCGGCCACATGGCGCGTCGCGGGCGCCTGGGCCCTCTATCGAGAAAGCACGGAGAGGCCAGGAGACCCCTTCATTTGGGCCACACCCGCCAAGCGTCGATGATATCTCTCCCGAGGCTTTCGTAGACAATCTCGATGCCATCGCTACCGCGGTGTTCAAGACGTTGTATCCCGAAGTAAGCCACTTGTCATTGTTTCGCCTCACAGCTAAGCAGGCGCAGGACTTCTTCTCCATTGCCGACAACATCGAAACACAAGGGTGCGATCGTACTGGCTGGTTCAGAGCGTCAGCCGACCAGACTACGGCCTCTGATATGATCGACATCGAGGACATCTACCGGCACATCCAGGACCTCGACATATCGCCGCTTGTGTCTGAGATGAACACTGGCCGCTTCGAACGCCTTCTTCCTCCAAGCATGAGGCAGATACTCCATACGCATGTGCGGATGGTAAGGTGGTGCATCGCACAAATCGCGTCGCCCCATCTCGGTCTGCAGAAGCGCGAGCAAAGGATGGAGTACTTCTTACGCGCCATAGAAGTCTGCCGCGTTCGGTCAAACCGCGCCGACAGCGACTCCAACGTCAATCCGATTCAACATCCCTGCGCACGCTCGTTCGTCGAAACTGTGCTCACGAGCGCCATCCTCAGCCCCTCGAGCCGAACCTTCCACCGAGCTTGGCAGAACGTCGCCACAGTGCGCAATGTCGGCGTCGACAGTCTGCTGTCCTTGACTGCGCGTTCCAACGTCCCTCACCTCCTTCACCCACATAATAAGCTGACGACTGATATCGGCTGGGTTATTGAACGTATGATCGAGATCTTAAGCATGGCCGACACGATACCGTCCTCGACGGTTGCTGGTTCCGCTCTGATCAACTTCGACAAGCGACGGTACGTACGGAACGTAGCCTCATGGCCGACTCTGACGCCTTGCAGATCACTGTCGGATCTCGTTGCCAGCACCTTCACGTCCTTTTGGCAGCGGCCAGGGTCTCGAACATCACACGACAATGTCGACGTCGACCGTCTGAACGCTATGTTCACTGAGTCCTGCTCTGTCGACTGCAACCCTCAACTGCTTCGAGAGCCAGCAACTCGTGAAGCCATCCAGCAAGGAACCCACCCTGCAAGCCGAAAAGTCGCGCGCCCCTTCCAGGCCCTCGTGTATGTTCATGTTCGCCGCACGTTATCAGATGTCCGCTAACAACCCTTAGTGCTGCTCAGCAGGAGAAGGTCAAGCGCGATCGCCACATCCGTGAGCGCCTGATCAGGGAGAAACGTATCGAGCAGCTGCGGACAGACAAGCGCGAAGAGGATCTGAATCGCGCGATGCAAGCACGGAGGACTGCGGGCGGCGGTACGCCTAAGCACCACAAGGGCAAGCGGAGCATGTCAACGCTGTACAAGATCATGCGCCCCATCTCTACAGCGTTCTCGAACGATAACCTGTTCGACGGTGGGCGCGGTACGCGGCGTACACCTGCCGAGCTCGATTTCGAGCCATCGGGCAACCCTGCGCTCGTCCTAAGCTTGGTCGACTCGCGAGTATCAGCATTCGTTAACAACCAACGCTCCTTCACGTTCTTCCTCGACACAGAAGACGGCGGCCGCTTCCTGTTTCAGGCGATGAGCAAGATCGACATGAACAAGTGGATGTCTGCCATCAACAAAACCGCGCAATCCGCTGGACGCAAGCGTCTAACGTACATCGGCAACTCTCCAAAGCCTCAACTCGCCGATCATCTACAGGTCTCAGCGGCGAACCCACGCGATCCTGTAAAAGGTACCCTCGCTCAGACGACAGGCTTGAGTCGTTAGCTGATACAAAACCCGTTTCCCTTCTAGTATTCGGAGTAGAGCTCGCGTTCCTACTCGAGCGCGAAACTGGTTCAGCAGACTTTCCTCCTGGGACAGTCCCCAACATTGTCAGCATGCTGCTCGCGGAGATCGAGAGTCGTGGCTTGTCAGAAGAGGGCCTATGTACGTGATACTCTCGACCGCGGTATCGAAGCTTGCTGACGAGCCTGCAGATCGTATTGCGGGTCAGAAGAGCGTCAACGACCGCATCAAGGAGCTCTTCAACTCAGGTATGAACCCTGCTAGTCTTTGAGCCACCGCTGAAATTGTCCAGGCGGCACCGTGGACCTGAAGTCCGATCTGTTCCTCGATATTTACTCGTTATGTGACGTCGTCAAAGCCTGGTTCCGCGAGTTGCCTGGTGGTCTCTTCCCGGAGGAGTCGTACCTTCAAGTCTTGCCGACTATGCGTACGTTGCACGATTCTGCATGCGCGCATACTGACATCCTGTCGACAGAGCATCCCGACTTCGAAAGCCGGATCGAATCAGCTCGTAATCTGGTCCATGGCCTCCCACGCGCAAATTTCGATCTTCTGCGTCGTGTTGTCGAGCACCTGGAAAGGTGGGTTCGAAGCCTCAATTGTTGCTTGCGTGCTCATGCGGTTCCACAGGGTCACCGATTACGAGGAGCAGAACCACATGACCGCCGAGAACCTTGCCATCGTCTTTGGACCCAACCTCATCCGGGCGCCTTCAAGTAACCTCACGTCTGCACTCTCAAGCATGGGGCAAGCAACCCTGCTAGCGCGGTTGTTCATCATGAACGTGAGTTCATAGTTCTCTCCTTCCTAGCCGTGTCGTCGATCTCATAATTCTGCAGTTCCATTCGATCTTTGACGAGCCTGAACCTGAAGCAGACGCCGACGGTGATGGTGAACTCGACGAGGAAGATGAGGACGGAGACGATGTTGAGGGCACCGGTGAAAACGATGGCTTGGAAGACGTAGAGGAGGATGCTGCCGAAGACGACTTCAACTCTTCCGCCATGCTCGAGCGTCCAACACCGATGTCATCACCCGATCATGGCGATGATAGCATGCGTCAGCGCAGGCGTTCGTACTTCCCGGAGCTCCCTCCACTCGATCTCCCACGCCTCAACAGCCTCAGCGCTGAGTCCATCTTGCCGCCATCTCATGCCTCGTCTTGAACGATCCACTACGCCGCACTTGTTCGTGATGCGCTTGACCTTCGTTTCCCCTACATTATTAGTTGCTCTTTTCTTTTCGCAAGTGTATATAGGATCCCCTGCAATGACCCCCCCTCCCTCACTCGCTCGCTCGTTCTCTCTAGCCAGGCTGTTTCGTCGTTTTGGTGCTGGTCGTCTCGCTCCCTCGCACGCTGTCTTTTGTGTACATTATATATCAACTATCTCGCGCGCGCGCAACACACGCGTTGCCCACGTTTCAGGACCATTGTATATACGCCCGAGCATTCGTCAACCTGCCATATCGATTAGCCCTGCCACGCACGTTTGCAGCTGACCTCCTCTTTTTTCTTCTGCTTCGCCAAGGAGCAATACGTACCCTTTGGCGGCGTTTCTTTGTTCTTGCCGTTCCTAGAACTGCATGGATGCAGGCACGACGCGCTAAACTGGGCTTCTGACACGCCTCGGGTCCACTTTGCAGCCAGCTGCTTAATCTTCCGTGCCTGAGCGGCGAAGTGGTCGGTCGACGTCGGTGCCTGGGACAAACGTACGTAACGACGCACGCGAAGATCGGCGTTTCTGTGTGCATTCATTGAGTCGATGCCGGACTTCCGGGGGCGGACACGTTGCTTGTGCGAATATCGATGGGCGATGGCGCGCTGTAAAGACGATGCTATTGGACGGCGTGTAGGGCGTTCGACCTGTGTACGATCTCGAAGTGGAGCAGAATCCGGCACCGGCGTGTGGACAACGTGTTGATCATGTACTGTACTTCCGAGAGCGACCGGTGACCCTTTGGGAGGTCGCGTGTTTCTGTGGGATTGCAGGTACAGGGTCGTTACGGTACAGTACTGCGTTTACGTTGTGAAGCGTATATCCGGGTCCGGAAAATGAAGATTCGGTGTTATTCAGGTACGCGCCGCGGGAGAGTGCACTACCATACACGTGTTGATGATTTCCTGTACTGTACGGCTCAGGACTTCGCTCATACAGATATCCGGGACGAGTCCGTGTCCTGCTCCCGCCAAAGTCCGAGAGGGATCGTCTCATGGCGTTTCCTCGCTTTATCACAGCTACCAATGAACAGGAACTATCGATTCTCCCGCCGTTACTGGGTTGAAGTCGTATCATACCTGTGGGTGTGCGGGTTTGTATGCTAGTTCTGAGTGTATATGCCGATAACCCGTACATAATAGGCGCTCTTTTCGTCTAACTGTACCTGAGGCTGGCCGGCGATTGAACCTTCCAATAGACCTCCAGGCTCACGAGTGGCCGGCGTTGAACGTTGAGCGCTCCGTCCGACTCTCAGGCTTGCGCCAGAACTTTACGCCCGGAGGCGTTGCGTTCTCATTGCATAACTGACGTAGGCCCGTACACTTGTACTGGCTGTGAAACTGGCTCGGAAACGTCATGGCTCGAGGCGTTTGGATAAGGTTCGAAGCGGCAAATGGGTTTATTCTCCTGACCGACAAGATTGCACGAATATACGTCAACGTGCTAGTACCGCTTGGCATCCAGAGGCGTTCCACTTGCTGACAGTGACGCAGGAAGGAGAGGAAGGATCGTCGGTGAGAAGTGACAAGGCCTCCTCGTTCAATGGGTCTGATGCGAAATTACCAAGCCGTACACTGAACCCCGTCAGTAACCCTTTCAGACGGAATGTTGGACGGGTCTCAAGCGCACTTGCTTCATGGGCAGCAGAGTTCAACGGATGAACTCGCAGCGCGTGAAAGCACGACGATTGGTCCGGGCGTCGGGTGCTCAGAGTGGCACACATCGAGGTGAAACTCATGAGATGGGCGAGGTCTCCGGCGTCGTGGAACATCAGCGATTAGCATGCACGCAAGTACTATTAACAGCATACGCTCCCGGCTGCGCTGCGCACTTCGGCCGCAAAATGCGGAAGCATACATGTACGAGGCCGGTGTGGCAGCTGCTGCGAATGACGGTCGCTATTGTCTCGCACGTCAGAGGGAGATCACCTCGTGCAGGACGGAGCGACAGGTCTGGGAGACTTGTCACTTGGGTGTGCAAGGCGGAGCGGAACTGCCAGAGGCCGGAACTTCGGCTGGCAATTGCACGCGTCAAACTTGAAGGCGCTCCGTGTCGATCGTTGAGTTCGTGCAGGAACACGCGCGCGAGTACGGAGAGAGAGAGTCCTTGGAGCGGTGCAGGCGCCTGGAGTGCAGGTACAGAGATTGATAAGTATGGGAAATCTGCGGGTTCGGGTGGGCGTGCAGCGGTGCAGAGTGATGTTGGCCGGCGGCGTTTGAGAGAGAACAAGGGCCGGATAATGGGCGTGCCAGCAGGGAGTGTGCCTGGAGAGTCTAATAAGGTCGAGTGGGGGACTTGGCTGCCCAGGAAAATACTTAATCGCATTCAAAGTAAGTAAGGGCGGGAGCAATCTGGCTCAGGCACGGCGGGGTTCTAACAGGGCTAGGGAAGGGAGGAGCGGGTGCAATCTCCCTTGACTTCCCTCCGCACTCCCTTTCTCTCCACGACGCCCGAGCCCGATGTCGCGACGGCCAACGACGAGCGCGTCGTCCCGCGTCTCCACCGCCGACTCGGACGGCGTCACCTGGAACGCCGCTGGCAATCTCGCCGACCCAGTTCGCGCCCACCATCTCGCCATGCAGCGCTCCAACGTCCACACCGCGTCCACGGCCCGCAGTGAGCTCGACGACGACGACGACGGCGACGAGAGCGAGGCGGAGGACGGCCTGTTCGCCTATCTCCCGCCTGCATCAGCCCAGCAAGGCACGGCGGGCTCCAGCTCCAGCTCGAGCCAGCGCCCGACGACCAGCGCCGGGAACGGGTTCGGCGGGTCGAGCAGCGGGACGCGTCTCCACCGCATCGACGAGCAGGACGACCTGAGCACCAGCGACGAGCGCTCGCCGCGCCGCTCAGCCCTGCCGCGCCCGTTCGACGACACCCCGCCAGGCTCCAACTCCACGCTCGACTTCCCGCACCAGCAGCCAGGCCAGGGCGAGGTCTACCGCATGTCCAGTCTCGGCCACCACACGCCCACCAGCGCCACAGGTTTCCTCGCCCATCAGCCCAACAGCCGCAATCTATCTGCCCGCAGCGACGATTCCAAGTGGTCAGGTCCTGTCCCCGTCGCGCTGCCCAGCCCCTTGCGCTCGCGCCCCGGCACAGATGCTAGCGACTTTGACGGCGAGGCGGCCAGCGAGCTACCCTATTCGCCTAGCGAACGCAAGCGCCATCTGTCGAGCGACGCGGGGACCAGTGTCGTGATGTACTTGGACGGAGGACACGGACAGGACGATGCTAAGTGCGTGCGGGCTCCAGATTACTTTCTGTATCTCACGCTTTGGTTTATAGGAAGGATATTGACGCAGAGTCGGACGTTGACGAGGACAGCCCGTACCCCGAAGTTCGCGTGTCGGTATCCAACATCGACGACCCGAGCATGCCCTGTATGACGTTCCGAATGTGGGCCATCGGCATGACACTCTGTCTCATCGGCGGCGCGGTCAACGTCTTTTTCAACTTCCGGCAACCAGCACCTCAAGTCATACCGCTCGTCTTGCTGTGAGTTCCCATGTTCTTGCACATCCATCACGCATATCCCGCTACCCCTGTTGGGATGCTCCACTCTTTCTACGCTCCTGCCCGGTGCATATGCACAGGCACTTTGCAATTTGATGAGCTTGACCATGTTCCTTACACTTGCGCTTGCAGGCTCATCTCCCATCCGATCGGCAAGTTCTGCGCGTATGCACTTCCTCTGCGCACGTGGCGCTTCCCGAGCAACGTCCCGTACTACGGCGGGTCTGAATTCTCGCTGAACCCGGGCCCGTTCAACGTCAAGGTTCGTCGTAGTGTTGTTATGTATACTGCGGGCTTAACGCGCTCTCAACAGGAACACGTCCTGATATACATCATGGCCAACGTGTCTATCATGCCACCTTACGCGCTCTCTGCCATCGTCGTCGCCGAGGCATTCTATGGCATGAAGCTCTCGTTCTGGTTCAATTTGACGCTGGTGCTGGCGACACAGCTCACAGGCTTCGGGTTGGCTGGCTTGTGCAGACGTTTCCTCGTTTGGCCGGCGAGCATGATATGGCCGCAGAATTTGGTTGCCTGCACTCTGCTCAACACACTTCACGCAGAGGACGAAAGCCTGGTCAATGGCGGCGGAATTACGCGGTTCAAGTGCGTTTCCCTGGTCTCAACTGCTGATGCTTCCGTCTAACGTATGCTTACAGATTCTTCTGTTATGCATTTGTCGCGACATTCGCGTTCATGTTCCTCCCAGGCTACCTTTTCACTGCGCTCAGCACGTTCTCGTGGATATGCTGGTTCACACCAAATAACCGCGTCGTTAACCAGCTTTTCGGTGTCGAGAGCGGTTTGGGCATGGGCCTGCTCACGTTCGATTGGGCACAGATCACGTGGGTCGGCAGCCCGCTCATGGTGCCCTGGTGGGCGGAGGTGCACGTCATGGCCGGCTTCGTTCTGTTTTACTGGATTCTCTGCCCGATCATGTACTACACCAACGTGAGTCTTCTTGTTTCATCTCGCCTTCCCAAACCGTCTTGTCTCGCTTCTTGCACGATCCTTGACCTATTCTGTTTGCTTACCCTCGCTTCGTAGGTGTGGGAGCTCGCGCACTTCCCGATCTTCTCGAGCGTCCCGTACGACCGCTTCGGCGACACGTACAACGTTTCGCGCGTGCTTATGCCCGGGGAGATGCGGCTGAACGTCACGGCGTACGAGGAATACTCCCCGTTGTACATGCCCGCGGGCTGGGTGATCACGTATCTCCTCGCCTTCGCGGTCAGCACGTGCGTCGTGGTCCACACCGCGCTCTACCACGGCGAGGCGCTCGTGAATGGCCTGAAGCGGATGCGCGTCGAGAAGGACGACATCCATGCGAAGCTCATGCGCAATTATCCGGAGGTGCCCGACTGGTGGTATCTCGGATTCTTCGTGTTCTTCTTCTGTCTGGCGATCATCGCCGTCGAGCGGTGGCATACGGACGTCCCTGTGTGGGCGCTCCTACTCGCGTTGCTGCTGCCGGTGATATACATATTGCCGGGTACGTCGCGCAACTCATGGTCCCAGCATGTTCTGAACCTTCATTCAGGTGGCTTCATCTTCGCCATGACGGGCCAGCCGGTGAGCTCATTTGCTTTACACGTGGGATTGCTGGATTGACATTTGTGTGTGCGCTGCAGATTACGCTGAACTTGCTTGCGCAAATCATCCCGGGCACGCTTCTTCCGGGCAACCTGTTCGCCAACATGGTGTTCAAGGTTTACGCCATCCAGACGCACGTAGAGGCGATAGGATTCGTGCAGGACCTGAAGCTCGGGCACTACATCAAGGTCCCGCCTCGCGCGTCCTTTATCGGTGCGTTGTGCCTCGCTCGTGATGCGCCGTGCTAACCGCGTTTGCAGTGCAAAGCTCCGCGACAATCATCGCGGCGTTCGTGCAAGTGGGCGTGAAGCAGTGGATGTTCGCGAACGTGGAGGATATATGCAAGCCGCACCAGAAGGATGCGCTGACGTGCCCGCACACGAAGGTGTTCTTCACCGCGTCTGCGATTTGGTGCGTTAACCCCGCACACACCACACGCGTGATGAACAGCACACGCTGATGCAATAATGCAGGGGTTTGATAGGACCAACGCGCCAGTTTGGCAAAGGCTCGCTGTACCACCCGGAGCTGTACGCGCTCGTGTTCGGCGCGTTAATCCCGCTTCCGTTTTGGCTGTGGCAGCGCAAGTACCCGCAAAGCAGGGTGAAGCTGATCAGCATGCCGATCGTCCTCAACGGCGTCAGCCAGATCCCACCGGCGACGGGCATCAACTACAGCAGCTGGTTCCTCGTCGCGTTTGTGTTCCAGTATGTCGTAAGGAGGACGAGGTTCGCGTGGTGGAGCAAGTTCAACTACGTGCTCAGCAGTGCTTTGGATTCTGGTAAAGTCCTCGCATCGTTGTCGTGTTCTTTGTCTTACATGCTTTCTCAGGGACGGTGGTCGCCATCATCGCCATCTTCTTCTGTCTGCAGTTCCCGAAGGGAATCAAGCAGCCCCAGTGGTGGGGGAATAACGTTTATCTCAATAGTACGTCGGAAGTCGCCAGCTCAGAGCGAGAACTGACGAATGTCGCGTGCAGCGTTGGACCACAAAGGCGGACCGCTGCTGGATGGTATTATACCAGATCGGTAGCACCCGTCGTCTTGTGTTGTCTTGGTTTTTCTTTCCCACTCCGTCTCGGGCATTTCCTCTCTCGTGTCTGGTTCTCGTCTGGCATTGTTGCATCATCTACCCACTCTGGCGTCATCCCCACATTCCAATATCCTCTGTATCAACGCGACCCGTGAACTCTCTGTGCATCTTTTCTCTCTCTCTCGCCCCTCTTACGCTCACGCACACACTCTCACTCCTTTCTCCTTGCTCTGTGCTCGCTCGCCTCCTATAGAGTTTTGCCTCACGTCACAGCGCTTGCTGTTTTTTTCTTCTGCCCCCGCCTGCTTGTTTGCTTGCCACTGCTCGGTAGTATAGCCAGATTACGCGTACGCTACCTCCTCACCATCATCGTCACACTACCTGTAAGTACTTTAGCGGCGCCGCGCGACATCCCCCTCCCGTCCTCGTTTACGTGGCTCTTGAGTAATTTCCCCGGTTGATCCCTCTGTGTCTACGTGCAGGCGTGATGCTCAATGAAACAGTCCGTGTAC
>KV426663.1:0-18835 GCA_001632375.1 Exidia glandulosa HHB12029 | reverse complement strand
AACGAAAAGTTTCAAGAGCGCGACGAAAAGTTTCAAGAGCGCAACGAAAAGTTTCAAGAGCGCGACGAAAAGTTTCAAGAGCGCGGTCGAGTTTCAAGAGCGCGCGGTGCCCTGCGCGCGCTCTTGAAACTAATAGGGCCTCCGGCCGTTGTGAAGGGTGCGCAGAGCCGTTTTAATTATTTTCCATTCGGAGCATCATACGGATGCGTTCCGGCGCGCGACGCGCGATTCTAACCGGTTGCGCGCGTCGTCGACCGCTCTCGCGTGGCGCAAAGCCCTGCTGGCATGCAGGCATCGTCTTCGCAAGCCCTCGCAAGATGGAGGCACTCGCAGCATACCTGCGACCCATTTGGACGGTCCGAATCGCAGGCGTGCGAGAAGCAGTGTGTCGAGCGCGCAATATTTGCCCCGCCACTGTCCCACGCACTGCCCGGAGCTCGCAATGGAGATCGCAGCACTTTTGGTCGAGGCCCAGATACAACGAGGCACAGACGCTCCAGCGTCACGTTGGTTCGTCGCTCGCTGCCACCCCGCTTTCATTCGGACTTCCGCGGCGACGGACCTCTCATTCCGGCACTCGCTCATCGCCAGGGGGAGTTGGCTCGAGCAGGAGTTCTTTTTCTCCTCCGGCCTTTTTCTCTGCTCCGCCTCTCGGGCCTGAGGGGGAGTGTCGGTATTCAGGCGCCGTTCGGCGTCACCGGCCGTCGTTTAGAGTTCCCGGCCGCGTTCATAGGAGCAGGAGAGTTGAGTCTCCGCTCCTCATCCGTTTGTAACGTACTGTTCTGTACTAGACAAACGGTTTTTCTCTCCGTCGTATTCGTGCTCATATCGCCTCTCTCATTCGCACATCGACAAAGAGATGTTGCATCGTGGGCACGCGCGCGCAGCGCGCGTGCAAAAGTGAGAGAATCCGCCAGTCGAGTCCGATCTCGCCTCCTACGGCCCGTCGTCGCCGTCGTCGTCCCAACCGCCGAAGTCGTCCGCCTCGTCCTCCCATCTCGGCGCCGTGCGCGCAGCGCGCGGCTCGCCCGTCTTGGTGAATGCTCCAGATTTGCGCAGGAATTTCGCAAGCGCCTCGATCCCGTCCGCCGTGCCCAGTATCTCGGGTAGCGAGACGTCGCGTGACACCGCCCGAAGGACATGGCGGTGCCGTGCGTAGCGCGGGCAATGTCGTAGGATGTGCTCTCGGGATTGGAATGCCTCGCCGCACGGGCAGTCAACATTCTCATCGGGCACAAATTGCGAGTAGTACTCGCCTGAGAAGCAATGCCCAGTCCGGCTCTGGACCAGGCGTCCAAACGTTTCGCGCTCATCCGCCAGCGCAACGAAGTGCTTGCTCGGCTTGAGTGACGGGGGGATTCGGTTCGAGATCGCGTATCGGCCGCTTCGTGGTGCAGCGCGCCACTCCTTCATCCACGCTGCGAGCGTCTTCTCCCTACATCTCCGGCCTGCGTAGGCGCGCGTAGACCGTGGCCCGATGCTGTTCTCCTTCTCCGTTCCCGCTTTTGCCAACTTGTCGGCGCGCTCGTTTCCCGCGATATCTTGATGTCCGGGGCACCAGCTGACCTCCACGCTGATATCGGGTCGCGTGTCGAGCAGCGCGGTGATCGAGTCGTAGAAGGCTTTGGCATACAGCTGCCCTGCCCGCGGCTTGGGGTCGCAAATGGCCTCGACGGCAGCTGAGTTGTCAGAGAAGATAGCAATGCTGGTGACCGCTGGCCGCTCTTCAGCCAGTTGCACAGCGGCGCGTGCGGTCATCATTAGAGCGGCCATTTCGCCGTCGTATACCTCGGCACGCGGGCCGAGGCCAACAGCGAGTTCCTTCACAACGCAGCGGTTGTGGTATATCGCGAAGCCTGCGCCGACTCGGCGCCGACCATTCACTTCCTGTTGGGACCCGTCAGCGTACGCGATGATCGTTGACTCACCTTGCATCGACTTGAGGCGCTCTTGGTGCATCCTCGCCGCCTCTGCCTTCGTCACCTTGCCGGCCCTGTTTGTCGTCTTGAAACGGCCGCCGAAGGCGGTCGCGGTGCGCCGCCATGGTGCCATCATATAGGGTGACGTTCGCTCGTTCTCCGGATGCGTGTGAGCTGCAGCTTCAAGGAGCGGGGTGGTCTTCCTGAGCTGGGTTGCGGCTCGAGCGTTTGGTTTCCGCGGCGGGAGTGGAGGCGGGACAGCTGGAGCGCGGCCCTGCCTCCAGTCATCGGACAGGCGCTCAATGATCGGGGAGGAGAGACTCAGCTTGTTGAACCGCAGCGCACACTGCCGCACTGCCTGGTCCAGTGTGTGTCGAATTGGCGGGACAGAGGCCTCTCACGTGACTTACTCAAAAACAACGCTGCGTAAAGTGACGCGTCTAGCTCGTTTTCCTACATGCACCCACCATTCCGTACTTTGCGAGCTTGAAACACGAAAGGAGAAGGTCACGAAAATTTATTTTCAACTACAGACGGAACAGCGCGACAGCTTCAACTCGTTTGCCAAATCCCCAGGCGCACTGCCAATCTGGCCGGCCATGGAAAATCCACAAAAGAGAGATGGAAAAGAAAAAGGCCGACCGCGCCCGAAGGCTAAGTCGGCAGCAGAAAGATTGCGAGGGTACCACCCGAATAATCGAATGATAATGCGTGGTAGACGCGTTATGGCTTGGGTGAGTCGCCGTGCTATGCGCGACTCCCACGCACCATGCACGCGAGTACGTGAAGGCACACATGCCCTCAAGGTAAGTATGAGTTGTTCGAGTCCTCGTCGCCGCGTTTTGTTCTTCGCGCATCTCGCACGGGCCATTCCATCACAGAACGCCCTCCGACGGCCGCCCCATCTACATCAAACAGTGCTTGGCGGTCCCCTCCGCGTCGCGCCAAGTTCATATGCGACCGCACCTCTCGCGCTCATTGCTTTTTCTCTCCTATGGTCCCTTTCGATTCGGGCACGATATTCTCCGGTAAATCTACGCCGCATTCAAGGTGCGCAATACGGATACTTGTGTCCTGTGATGCCGTCTAGCGACGAGTGCATGCTCGCTGCGTACAGGCTGTATTCACAGCTGCCAAAGAGGACAGAGCCAGCGTTTCGATACACGGGTAGTAGGGATACATTCTGGTGACTATAGATATCGCAATGACCTGCCCTCGAGAGGATGCATATGAACGAGGCTTCGAGAACAGTGCATCGACGCATAGCACCGCTGCTTTTTGCTCCATGTCCCGATCGCGTTGGACGATGCGAGCGATCACGATCTTGAGCGAAGACGCGTCGCTGGCCGATGAGCAGGAGCAAATGGCCCATCCTGTGCGAAGTGGTTGCGAGCAGCGAGGCACAGTCATCCGCCGTGGAGAGTGGAGATGAAGATGATCTCGTCGCCGTCCTTGAGCTGATAGTCGCCTTCGCCCTCGAGCTCCCAGTCCGTCTCGTTCACCAGCACGAGTATACCAGGCCGTCTAGAAGATGTGAGCTAGCGACGACCTATATGCATATGCTTACACAGTGCGCTCTTCAATAAAGAGCTCTGGACGCTCCTTGAGCAGGTTGTCCTTGAGCCAGAGGATGAGATGCGTGAGGTTTGTAGGCGCGTCGTCCATGGTGCGCGGGAGAGAGACGGTGTACTTCTTCTTGTTGTCGAACAGCAGCTCGAGGCCGCCGGTGAACTCGACTTTGAGCTCGAGCGCGTCGGACGCCATGCGTGACGGTGACGGTGCAAGTGAAAGATTCGCGGTGGCGATTCCCGTTCCGAACCTGACTCTCATGTCTCCTCCACCGCAACTCAACATCAGCGATCCCGCGGTCAGACGGTATCTCCGTCTCGTGCGGTTGCAGGTCCTCACGCCGCTCGCGCTGCTCATAAACCTCGCAACATGTCTCGTCTGCTCGTTCCTCGTCCATCCCTCGCTTTGTGCGTCGCGCCACTGCCTCATTCCCCGTCGCGTGCGCTGACCGACATTCTCACAGCGGGTGTCTCGCGAGAACACTTGACCAGCCTCTCGCCGTCCCCGATAGTCGTGGGCGTGTACTGGCTGCTCGTATTCGCGGGACAAATTGGATTCTGCCTACTACTCGTAATCGCGCGCAAAGAGGAGACCAAGGCGCGTCGCGTCCCTCATCCCGCACTCCCTCGCTCACTTCAAACCCCACATACCAGAACACGCTCGTCAGTCTCGGTCTCAGCGTCGTGCTCGCGAACTGGGTCATGGCCGCGTGGGCTGTCGCGTGGGTGCGTACTCGATGTCGTCATGAAGCCCGCGTCTTCCCATACTGATACCCACGCCAGACTCTCCAAACTTTTGTCGCAAGTACAGTTATGCAAGGCCTTCTAGTCCTCCTCCTACTCTACGCGAACTTGAATCTTCTCCTTCGGTCGGCGAATCATCCGACGAGCTCACGCCCGCTCGATGCGTTGTTCATACATGCACCGATACGGCTTTTCTTGATTATGCCGCTCACGTTGATGCTGTGGGAGTCTCTCTTCATCACCATTAGTATGTCTTATTGGTTGTGCTCAATCAGTCGTACATGCCGCTAACGCGCGCACAGAACACTCGTGGACGATCACAATTCCGGAGGATGAGAAGGACAGGTATCACTGGGAGGGCGTAGCCGTCGTTGCTAGCACAAGTGTCGTTGGTCTCCTCGTCGTCGCAGCAAGGGGAGACATCGTATGGACTGTGGGAGCCATGCTCACGCTCGCTGCTGTTGCCTTCGGGCCATACCACAATGTGCCTGTTCTGGTACGCCAATATCTCATTCTCACATTCTTTTTGCGCAGGGGCTGACACGACTATGTAGGCAACTTCGATAGTGTTTATGGTGCTCTTCCCCATCACGCTCGTCGCCGCGCTCGTCTTCAGCCACGTCCGCGAGTCAAAGCAAGAAGGCGCCATCGCACTCCCGCCAGATGCAGAAGAGCAACCTACGCATACATCATACCACCACGAAGACGAGCACGACCCGGAAGTCGAACGTCTGCGTATCCGGATGGAGGACGAGCAGCAGCATACAGATCCTGCACCAGCGCCGCCGCCTCCCCGGCATGCCGGCAACGGGCACCAGAATGACAGCGTTGAGGAGAGCGTATGGGGTTGAATACGAATGAACGATTGGACGATAACGACGAGACACGATGCTGTTGACGATATATGTACATATGCAAAAGTCTTGGTGGATGAGATCCGAGAATCCTAGTAATCGGTCCTATGAACGACAGAGTCTATTCGGCGCCGGTGCTCGGGGCTTTGCCAGAGATGATGGTGCGGAAGAGAGGCGCGATGGCCTTGCGACTCGCGTCGACGTTGCGTTGCTCGTAAGCGCGCACTTTACTCCCTCCCGGTCGTTCGTCCGTCAAGTCCGTCGCCGCGTCGTTCTCATGCGGCGGTAGCGTTATACGCTGCACATCGAGCACCTCCGCGCCCTCGAGGCCGTTGAAGAGGTCACCTGCACCGATGGCAGCCCCATCTCGAACGACTGTAAGGATCTGTCGACGGTGCGTGCCCGCAGGTCTGCCCGTCTTGGTCTTGCTCTTTATCTTAGCCTTGGTTTTGTCGCCCTTCTTCTTCTTTGGTGGTTTCGGAGAGCGGAACGAGCACAGGACGCCGAGCACGTCGAGTCCGCGCTCAGCCATCCACGCGTCGAGCTCGGACCAGAATTCCGCAGGCTCCTCGCTCGTCGTAGAAGCGCTCGACTGCCGGGTGAGCGATAGCTCGAACATGCGCGCAAGGCCGAGCGGGACGGTCGCCAACCCGACTTTTACTTGCGTATCACCGCGAGGAAGCGCATACTCCTTGTAGTCCCGCCTGAGCAAGTCGCGCGTGCCCAGCGGCTCGACGTCGAACTTCTTCTCGTTGAGCATTTTCGTCATCTGGGAGACGACTGGGTCCGTCGCCAGGGCGTCGGTGGGTTCTGCGTGTTGCTGTGCGAGAGGGATGAGGAAATGCGCAGCTGCGCGGTCGGCATCTTCTGCTTTGCCGCCCTCCTTGAGCCCATCGGTGTCGATGAGGATCGCATAGAGAAGGAGAGTCGCGAGTTCGGGAGGGATAGGCGTTTGAGAAGCGAGGCGGAAGTGATTCGCGACCAACGAGGAACAAGAACCCGTAGGGACCTGTATGATACGCGGGGAAACGTCCTCGCCCGTGTGTGCGCCCTCGTCCTCGTGGTGGTCGATGATCCCAACAACTTTCGCGGGCTCCGGACGGTCCACGCCGTCCTGTTGGACGTGTGCAGTCTGGAAACGCGAGTTAAGAGCGTTGTGGTCGACGAGAGCAAAGTTGCTGCCTGGCGGTGGATACTGGACGTCGCTGGGCACGTCGTCGAGATATAACAACGCGTCGTGATCAGAAAGACCGGCAATCTCGAGCGCATATACGTTCTCTGGACGCAGACGCACGTCGGCGCGCAGCGTCTGCTGGAGAGCGACCATCGGCCGGTCACGCGAGCTGGCGAGAAACGCGTAGGCGACGGACGAGACGAGCGTGTCGAGGTCTCCGGCCTCGTTGCCCATGACCACGGTCCATTCGTGTGCAGTCCCGTCCTTGAGCGCGGCGAGATAACGCGCTTTCGAGGATGCGAGGAACTCTGCGAGCGCGCCAGAGCTGGTCGCCGTAGCGGGCGAAGACTTGGCCGCAGAATTGCCCGCTGAGGAGAATATGAGACGTTTAAAGGATACGTGCCAGGGGAAGCGATATGTGAGGGTGAAGCCACATGCGACCATGAGGAGAACGAGGAGAAAGATGGCCACTCGTCGGCTGATGGGACGCCGCATTCAACAAGCCGCAAACAGCGCTCTGCTTCGCTCTTCCACCCACACCCAATGCACCCGTCTTCTCACCGACCTCGTCATGGGCGACTCACGTGAGCGTGGGTGACATCGCACAGGCCCTGAACGACAGCGCATACTGTCGCAGAAACGTCGGAACCAGCTCCCATAAATTACACCTTCCCATGACTTCTGGCGCCCAGCCTGCGCCATGTTCCCCAGGCTTGCCGCTGTCTCAGCGCTGCTCGCTGCGTCCGCGAATGCGCTGAGCATCTCACTGCCGGGCTTCGTGACCACAAAGGGATCCCAGTTCAGTCTCAACGGCAAGCCGTACGTCGCATATATCTCCTGCATGCACACGCAGGCATTGAAGTCTGCGTCCAGATTCTTCTTTGCAGGCACCAATGCATACTGGCTCTCGTTCCTCACTGTATGCAGTCGAAACCCCTTCCGTTCAACACTGACATGCGAGCGCAGAACCTGAGCGACACGAGCCTCGCAATGGATAAGGCCAAGGCTGCTGGGCACTCCGTTATTCGCATCTGGGGCTTCAACGACAAGAACGCGACCTTCGACCCCAATGGTCTCCCCCAGTACAGCCCGGATTCGGACGACATCTTCTTCCAGTCCTGGGACAATGGCAAGCCAACGATTAGTGCGTCGACACAGTGTTAGTGAAGCCATGCTCTGACACGTTGGCAGACTTCGGCGCCAGCGGCTTGCAGCACCTCGACCAGGTCATCTCCCTCGCAGAGCGCAAGGGCCTCAAGCTCACCGTCGCCCTCACGAACAACTGGGCCGACTATGGCGGAATGGACGTATACACCACCAACCTCGGCGGCTCCTTCCACGACGACTTCTACACCGCGCCCAAGATTAAGAACGCGTTCAAGAACTACGTACGCACGCTCGTCTCGCGGCACGTCCTCTCGCCCGCAATCTTCGCCTGGGAGTTGGGTAACGAACCGCGCTGTGGCGCGGACGGCACGCGTAACCTCCCGCGCTCGGCGAGTGGCTGCGATACTGCAGTTCTGACGGCTTGGGCGAAGGAGATGAGCACGTTCATCAAGAGTATCGACCCGTTCCACATGGTCGTCGTTGGCAGCGAAGGCTTCTTCACCGTTCCGGGCGGCAGCGACGACTGGGCGTACTCTGGTGCAGACGGCGTCGATAGCGAGGCGTTGTTGCGTCTCAAGACCATTGACGCTGGGACGTTCCATCTATACCCTGACTGGTGGACCAAGGCGCGTTCAACCTCTGTTCCTTCCATTGAACTCGATACTAACGCCCTTTACTCGCGCAGGACCCGTTGACGTGGGCACCCGACTTCATCGCCGCGCACGGCGCACTCCAGCGCAAAGTCGGCAAACCTGTAATCATGGAGGAGTACGGCTGGATGACGCCAGAGGCGCGCCTCAGCTCGCTGGGCATCGTGAGCAACGTCACGCGTCTGCAAGCCCTCGGTCTCTGGCAGGATACGAGCATAGCACAGCGTCTCGCCGGCGACCAATACTGGCAGCTGGGCGTCGACGGGCTGTCGTTCGGCCTCAGCACAAACGACGGCTTCACCATATACATGCAAAACAAGACCGAAGCCGGTCCCCTCATCTTCGACCACGTGAAGAAGGTGCAGGCTTTGAATCATTGAAAAAATGTACTGTACAATATGTAGTCTTACGAAGATAATGTGCCGTTTGTCCCTCGTGGAGCGGGGCCTAAAAGCGCGTTGTCGCGACTCGTGACACCGAAAGCCTCGATTATAGTATTCTCAAGCGCTACAAGACAAGCAAAACGGCCCTGGTCCACTTCAAGTGGAGTATTTACATCGACGTTAAGGAGGCAAAGAGGCGACATGAGTCGGTGATAGAATGCTACAGCAGCCAATAAAACCAAAATATGTTCATGAAAAGAGCATTACGCGTCAGGTGGACCCTGCTCCATTACCTGGTATCGAGCAATGCTTGCCGTCGCGGACGGCCTGACGCACCGCCAGCGGTGTTCGGGCGTCGCGGACCATGTAAACCGGGGGAGCGTGCGCGGTCTGGTCCAGACAATGCGCCGGCATGCTCGATGGTTGCACTCGACGGCTGCGGCACGGGGATGGACGAGATCGAGTGCGACGGTCCATGGCGCACACGTACGGCGTTCGTGCGCATGGGAATCTGCGACGGCCGCGTCTGCGCCTGTGCGGGCTCCGGGAACGTATAGCTCCTCAGCGGCGGCGAGGCGAACGGGCGCGGCGTCGAGGCGAACGGGCGCGGCGTCGAGGCGAACGGGCGCGGCGTCGAGGCGAACGGGCGCGGCGTCGCGTTATCCGCGCGCGTGCCAAAGGCGATGTCCTGTCTCGGTGACCGCGCGCGCTGAGGGCGGACTTGCAGCGGCTGCGTCTGACTCGCGCCGGGCCAGAAGAGCTCGTGCTCGAGTTCATCCGCAGAGGACGATTCGGCGGATGACTGGTGCTGCAGCTGCGCGCGGAGCATGCGCGCGACGAACGGGATCTGCTCGTCGTGCTGCTCGGTGCTGCGAAGCGCCTTGTTCTCGCCTTCGAGTGCCCGCGCGCGGTTCGCGAGCGCGTCACGCTCCGCCATGACGCGGCGCAACTTCTCCTCGAGCTTCTCTGCACGTTCACGTTCACCGTCGAGCGCCTTCTGCATCTGAAGCGGAGTAGGCGGCAAGGGAATCGACGGCGGTGGGAAGGGCGGAGGCAGAGGTGGGAGATCTTTGAAGTTGCAGGAGCCCAACGCGGCAGGACGGGGTGTGGGTGTGCGCCATCGCGGGCTGCGTGACCCAAAACTCAATGTAGCTCCCTCGCTACCGTCCGAGATCATGCCAAAGTCCTCCATAGAAGGCCGTGCACGCGACTTGTCCAGAGATGGACGTCCCCGCGAGCCATCCATAGACGGACGCGGTCGCGATTCCGACAACGCGCGCATCTCCACCGATGGACGCGCACGAGCACCGGACACTTTGGCAGATATCCGCTCCCAGGAGCTCTTGGGCGTAATGGGCATGGTCGGGCTCGAGTCCGCGGATTCGCATGCAGTGGACGAGGTTGCAGATGCCGGCGACGATGGTGATTCGGACGTTTGAGGTGTCAAGTCGGGCGAGCGCGCGCTAGGTGGCAGGGGAAAGTGCATCCCGCGGATCTGGAAGGCAAGCTCTTCGATGGACGGCTCTGGTGGAGGGCGAAGGACAGTGTAGGACGCCATGCGTTGCATGGTGCGAGGGACCTGAGGCTGCATGAGACTGGCGCCCCGCGCACGCCCACCAACAGACGCATTGAGGATCTTGGGGATGGATGGGCGAACACGGTCGGACGGGACGGAGGCGGGTTGGGATGCAGTATGGTCGACAGAGCTTCTGGGAGTATGGAGAGCAGGGAACGGGACTGAGGGGGGCGCGGGCTTGGGGTGGGAATGGGAGGATATGCCCGGAGCCGTCCTGGGTCGGTCGAACAGGATGTCGTGCAGCGGCTTGAAGTCGAGCTCTGTCTCGGGAAAGGGTAGCTGGGGCGGGCCTGGTCTGACGGTCGTGTGCCTAGAACAAGGTTCGGCGCCGCGAGTTGCGAGCGGGTGCGAACGCGGACGTACTGTTCAGAGGTCAGGGTGGGGGAGGACGGCTGCTTGCTGTGGGAGCTGCTCTTTGACGGCTTGCGTTTGAAGAAGCTGCGCTTAGTTTTAACGACTGGGGTGCCGTCTGGCTGTATGAGGTCGGCTGATGGAGCGGTCGAGTTGTCCAGCGAGGTCGAGGGGCCGGAGACGGTTGGAGCGCGTTTCCTGCCGACGCTGAACGGCGAGCGCGCTGGGGAGAGCATTGCCGGCCAGCGAGCAGAAAGAGAGAGAGTCTAAGGCAAGAGCGAGACAAGGACAGGGGGGACTAGGATTCGCAGGACACACAAAGCCAGCCCGGTAGCGTCGATCAGGACCCCTTATTCTCTAAGAAACTCGCACTTGCGCTTGTGGCCAGCGCCAGCCATATTGAGCTCCAGACCGCCAGCATAGTTCAAGCCCTCTGAGCGTCGTGGGAAAATATCTGGCGGTGGGCAGAGCATCAAGTTGGGTCACGGGACGGAAAGTAATCTCCGCACACACGTGTTGCGCTCCCCCGCATTCTCTCCCAAAACTACCCACGATGTCGGGCATGTTCGGCGCTCTCAAGCGGATGGTCTCGTTCTCGCGCTCCCGGGAACAGGTCCCACAGGTCGACAAGGACGGCGTCGCCAAGGACGGTCAGTCTGCAAAATTTCTAGAAATCCCGCCACGCGCACACCGCTAAATGCTATATACCGCCCAGCTCCCGCCGCCTCTGCAAAGTCGGGCAAGCGCAAATACTCCAGCTCGGACGACGAGGGCGAACCCTCGCTCTCCAAACGCCCGAAGCAGGACGCCACAGAGCCCCCAGCGGTCGCAGAGGACGGATCTCTCGCGGAGCCCCAGCCTGGAGAATCGTCGGCCGTTGATCACGCTCCCGCTGAGCCTGAGGCCACCTCTACGCCTGAGCCAGAGCAGGCTGCTGAACCCGCCTCTGACGAGGTCGCACAGCCCGCCGCCACAGCTGCAGCCGACGACGCGGAGGAAGAGCCAAAGCCTGCGCCCGACACGCCCGAGCCCGAGTCCAAGGCGGAGGACGACTCCCCGTTGCCCACGCTCGACGAGACGAGCCCAAACTCTCTCCTTTCCTGGACGGACGGCTTGATCTATCTTTTCGAGGCCATTGACGCCGAGCCGCCCGTCCTCTGGCTCAAATCGCAGATACTTGCCGCCTACAAGGACGCCTCCACCGACGCCCCACCAGAAGAGATGGAGTACGTTGGCTACTGGGGCGTTGAGATCGACGACGACGCCCGCGAGACCGCGCTTGCGAAGGCTTTCGTCGCGAACTGGATAAAGGCGCGCGCGGGCACGACGAGTGACGATACGTGGTGGTGGGAGCTCACGCTCGTACGCGACGAGCCCTCCGACGACACTACCCCGCGCATCAAAGCTAACCTCGAGTCCTCCACCCACAACGAGGATCACGAGGTCGCTGGCGGGAAGCAGCTCGGCGAGTGGTGGATCACAGCCATCCAACCCGCGTCAGAAGACGCGGCCAATGTCATGACCATGCATCGCGCGCTCTACTAATAGAGCAAGGTCACATCATTTTACTGCACAAATGTTGTCTTGTATTGTATAGTTGCACACTTCTTGAAATCATATGCATGGACGGGACTAGCCTAGGCGCATGCAGTTCGCAAGACCTTGACAAGCGGGTCCGAAGATGAGGCAAACACCTGAATAGAAACAGCAGGTGTATAAATCACGAGATAGAGAGAGAGAGGTACAGGTACAGCCAGTCATACAACACAGCGTACGCAGAAGCACCAAAGGAAACGAGAGAGATAGAGAGAAATTCGTCACGACTACATAGTCCCATCGACCGGTCAGTTACACACAGCATGAGACTGTAGATGCCAGAAAGCAGGAGAGATAGCGACAATCGAACATATACAGATGGCGGTGGTGGGCGCAGCTACAGCGCTGCACGCACCCGCTTGCGCCGGCTCTTGAACGTGGACAAGTCGTCCGTTGCATCGACCGCGCCGAGATCTTCCTCGTCGTCTTCGTCGGCCGGCCGGCCGCGTTTCTTGATCGGCGACGCAGATGCGCGTGGTGGCGGCGTCGCTTTGTGACCATTCACGTGGACAGAAGGCACTGGCGCTGCGGGCGCGTCTTCAGCGTCGTCCATTGGCTCGTCGTGCTCTTCGGAGTGCTCGGTGCCAGACGTCGCGTCGCCCTCCGAGTCGACAGCGGCATCCTTGCCATTGACCTTGCGCTGCGATCGTCTCCGCGTACCAGTCGCTGGTCTACTGGTCGCAGGACCGGCATACGCGTCGTCATCGTCGTCCGTGGCTGCAGCATTCTTCTTCGATGCACGCGGTTTGCGCGGTGCGCGCGCTCGGGCAGGTTTCTTCGGCTTTTCTGCGTCGGCGCCGTTCACGCCGTTGGGCCGCTCGCCGTCGGTAAGACCCTCCTCTTCGGAGGTCGCACCATCTGCCTTCTTCGCACGTGCCCGCTTAGCCTTGGCCGTCGGTACAATGCCTGTCCTGGGTAAGAACGCTGCGGATGGTGGAGGCTCGAGGAAGATGCTTACTCTTGTCCTTGGTTGACAGTCGCTTTTCGTACGCACGAATAGGGTCCCATTCCTTCAGAGAACCGATGTCGAGCTTAGCCTGCGCCAATGTCTGGTCCAGGTGCGCTTTGCTATGCGGCGACGAACGGAAATCAGTTCTGTTCGCCACACAGATGAACAGCGTACTCACATCTTCATCGCGTCACGATTCTCAATCGAAGAAAGCAATAGCGCGAGGACCTTGAAGAACATGAGTGCCTTGCGCTTCATCCGGGCATTCTTGTTGCTCTCGTGCGTCGCGATCTGCTTCACGATCCAGCTGATCCCGTTCGTGTGGACCGCAACGACATGCTGGCTGTCCATACGACGTGTAACTGTCAGCTGCTGGCCGCGGACGAAGAACGCTGTCGACAGGACTTTGGCGAGCGCGATAGCATGCGATTCTGTCTGGACAACGTCGTCCAGGTACAGGTTGAATGCCTATGAGCGATGATTGTGATCAGTCGCTGCGAAATAACGCTGGATGACGGCACGGCTTTACCTCTTTCAGAGCACTGCTGACGACAGAGGCAACTACGTCGCCGCGATTTTTGTTCACGCCCTCCTCTCGTAAGATGTCGACAATACGTTTGGTGCTTGCGTCGAAACTGTGCTCCAGACGATCGTAATTCGCCAGCAAGACGGGCGCGTGCTTGAGGTCTATCGCGCCGGCAGAAATGCCAGCTAAGAACATCGTAAGTGTCTGCGATGTTGCGTATTCACGCTCCAAGCGCGACTGTGGAATTTTCGATGGGTCTAAAAAGGATTAACACGCGGGTACGAAGACTCAGGTGTCACCCACCTGGCGTGCCCTCACGACGAGCTGACTTCTTCGCCGGCTTATCCTTTGCCTTGCTCGGGCCCTCCGTTTCGCTTCCACTGCCCGCTGCAGAACCTTCGGTGTTGTCTCCATTCTGCGCGTCGCCATCGGGATGTACCTCGTCAGCGTAGCGCTCGATCTCGGCCTGGACGAAACCCGCGCAGCGGTATTGAGTCTGCTCGTCCATTGTCAGGTGCAGGACCGATGATGGAGGGGTTGCGCCGTCGGAATCAGGGGGCGGGGGACGGAAGAGGACATGAAGCGAAATGAGTTTCTGGAACGCCTGTCCAAAACAAGTCAATTCGAATTGTCGACGGGGGCGCGGAGAACGACATACCGCGCGGGCTACACGTTCACAAGGCTTCGATCTTTGCCCGACGGCAAACTCGGTGAGCTTCTCCAGCAATGTATCTCGTTGCTGCTGCAGAGCCTCCCGGACAGGATCGTCTTCAGGTGAAGGGGATTTCTCCGCCAAAAGTACTCGCGCCTTCCACATAATATGGGTCGCTAAGACATGCACGCAGTGGTCCACAAGCTGCAAGCCGCATGAGCAGCGAAAACGAAGAGGGTCAAAAGACGTACCTGCTCCTCCGCCTTATATCCCAAGGCGCCACGATCCACAATAGCAATAATGATATCCCAAGCGCTACTCTGCTTCCCGCCCTCGTCTTCCTCCATCCACGACGACATGTCACGACGACCGAACAGGATGCCGATGCGCATGGCAATAGCGCTCAACCGCTGGATGTCGTCGTCTGTGAAGGTGACAATCTCCAACTCGTCACGACCGGCAACGACGTCACGCAAAGAAGACGAGAGTTCGTCTTCCAGCTCAAGGATCTTCGTACTGTTGGCGTTCGATAATGATGTAGCGCTCATGAGATGATGTATCGTATCCATCGCGTGGTTCATGACCACTGGGTTGGGATTCGACAGGAACTGCTTGTTGACGTCGTCCCAGAGTGCTTCATACGACTAAATGAGGAAGGTGAGCAGACTACTGGCTGTGGCATAAACATGCGTACCGAGATCACGCGCATCTCGAGGAAAAGATCGAGGGCCATGTGTTGCGGTATCAGGAGAACGTTGCATATACGCTTGTCGTCTGCCTGGTACTTTGCGAAGAGGCGTGGAAGCGCGTTCATGAGAGTGCGCGTAATGTCAGCTTGAGCGGTGTCCCCTTCACTCTGTAGGAAGCAGAAATGAGCGCAATTGGACAAGAAAATTTGGGCTGGCAGACCTTCTTCGCGTCGGCGACGTTCTTGGCCAGCGAGGCGACAGCCACTTCGAGGATAAAGCTTTCCTCGTCCTCTTCCAGGCGCCATGCGTCATCTACGGCCTCGTCACTCGCCTTGGTCGCTTTCTTTCTCCTCGACGGCGTCACAGACGTTCCGGCTTCGTCGTGTGCCGAATGATCGAGTAGAAGATGTTCCAAGAGACCCTCCCAGTCCGGAACAGCCTTAATCTCGTCCCAGAGACCCTCCACCGCGAACGCCACGCGACCCTTCTGCGTCGGGCTCACGAGCAGCGCAACATCTTGTTCAGTCGTTTCGTCTGCATCCTGTGCTGCCGGGTTTTGCAACTTCTCGAGTACGCGGGTCCACTGCACAAGTAGGACAGCGAGCGCCTTGATGCCTGCACGCTGGGTGTCCTTCTGCGTAGCTTTGCTCCGTCCTGAGAGTCGGTTCTCGACGTCCTCGCTCCAGACGCCTTTGACGAAAGCGCTGATGGCCTTGCGGATGCGCGCTTCCTGGTCGAAGACGAGGAGACAGAGTGACTCACGTTGTTCGTCTTCGAGAAGCGAGTGGGAGTCGATAATGCTGAGCACCTGTATGGACGCGACCCGGATGGAGATTTCCAAGTCTGAAGTCGCCATCTCGAGAAGACGACCCTTGAAGCGTTCCGTGAAGTTGCGGAGCGTGACGATGTAGTCCTCCTTGGAATAGAGCGCGACGAGCGATTTGACGGCCTCGAGACGAACATGGGAGTCCTAAGCAATTCTTTAGCGCGGCAGACATGGTGATCACCGAAGCACATACGGCATCAGACAGTAGCCATCCGACGTAGCGAAGGTACTCTCCCGCGAGGAAATGAGCGGGGAAGATCTTTAGCCAAGCTCCAAGGGCATGCATGCACTCGGCTCGAATCTCTGCATGATGGTCGCGGAAGCGATGAACGAAGACGCTGGAGGTCGTGTCAGCTCGCTGTCGTCTGTCAGTCTCGTAAATCTGCGCACCCTTCGAAGAAGTCTTTAAGGAAACCCTTCAGCTTTGTACGCCGGGAGTTCGCTTGCTTAGCCTTGGTCTCGAGGTCCTTCTCACGGGCAGCGCTCCGGCCCTTCTTCTTCTTCTCCGCGTCGCGTTGGCGGACGAGCGTCTCGGCCTCCTTCTCCGTGGCCGCGGCTACCTCACACAGTGCTGTCTCGATCTCGAGCGAGATGACAGCGGCGGTATGGCGGAAGCTCCGCAGTTGGGACGAGGACATGGCGAAGACCCATGACTGTATGGTTGGGATGAACAACTCGTTGCCAATGAGGATGTCGAGGTCGGACGCCGCGGCGACAAGGCGATGAAGAAACTCTGCGAGAGACTTGCGGAACTTCTTGAATACTGCAAGCTTCGACGCCAGTGGATACGTTGGAGCAGTTTCCTAGCAGGCGTCAGCGTGTCAGCGGCAGATACTTGAGGCAACGGTGCAACGAACCTTCAAGAGCGCTTCGGCGAAGTCGTCCAACTTGCTAACGACACCGTCCGAGTCTACGACGTCGTCCTGGTCTACAGATGCACTGCAGCCGCACGAGCGAATGAAGCACGTGACGAGCTCGGACAGCGCGAGTTGGGGCGTCTGGCCGTACGAGTCGAGGAAGTCTTCCGCGGTAGACTGCAGCGCGGCCGCGGGATTGAGGATAGTGTCTGGTGCTAGCGTGAGCCAGTAGTCGCCACATTTGCTTCGCGCAACGTACTGAATAACGCGTTATCGTCTGGAATGCGAGTTTCCTTCGCGACTTGTGCGTGGTCGAACGCGGCTGGAGCGTCGTCGCCGGCCGCGGCGCCCTTCTTGCCCTTGCGACCAGCGGCGGCGCGTGATTTGACGGTTCCAGCGGCCTTGCGCGGCTGGGCGGTCTTCTTCGATGCGCGTTTGGGCTTTGGTTTGGATTCCGGGTCCGAGTCTTCGTCTGCGTCGGGCTCGTCTGCGTCGTCGTCGTTGTCGGTGGGCGCTGGCTCGTCATCTGCGGTCGCGGCGCCCTCGTCGTCTGTCTTGTCGGTCGCAGCGGTGCGTTTGCGCTTCTTGGGACGATCCTCTTCTGAGACGCGTCGTGAGCTCGGTGGTCTATGTGGCGGGTCATAGCATGGGGTACTTACGGACGGCGATTGCGGAGGGTTGTTTCCGCTCGCGGGCTGAGCGTCTTGGGGCTGTCTTGTCGGGCGAGTCGGAGTCCATGCTGGGCGGTGGGAGCGCGCGAAAGCACAACGCGTGAACGTCGAAACGCGACCTGTCGGAGCGGACTTCCAACTCCGAGTCCGCACTCTCCTTCCCAAAAGTACAACACGCTTCACAGCCACCGGCTCGCTTGTAATTAATTAAGAGTCAGCACATACTCGGATGGGCGCGGCGGCCCGATTTTCAACGCGACCACGCCTGGTCTTTACTGAAATGTGGTGACTATAAATCGTTTGGCCTAACTCGGATTTCTTTCAAACCACTCCTCTCCTCAACATGGGCCAAGCCTCTGTCAACATCTCGCCCGAGACCTTTTACGCTCTTCGTCGCCGCGACGCCGATCCGTGCAAGCCTCCAGCCGGACCCCGGAACGCTGTTGGGACGACGGTCGATAAAGAGATGCGCCGCGGCTGGCTTTCGCTCACAGCGCTCAGCTCCTTCTGCGTACGCAACTCCAACGAATCGTTTGCAGCCGGCTTCTATCCGCACAAGGATGACCAAGGCCACTTCGACGGCATTGCTATCGCCATCGCCGGCAAAGGCCCCGACGGCGTGCCCCAAGAAACTCAATCGTTCCTCAAGACTGTCTTTGGTCTGCTACGCGTGTATGCCGGTCTGAATCGCACTCAGGCTTCCAAGGAGAAAATCCCGTTGCGCGACTCCCTCATCAAGCACGTATTAGACTTCTCGTGGGATTACTGGCGCAGTAAACTATACGAATCTTCGGTGGACATCTTCGAGGAGCGGGCGGAGGCGGTCCGTGCGAAACTGGGACCTTCAGCAGCTCAAGGAGTTCAATACCCTCCTCGAGCATATCAACATGATCCGCGCTCTTACGGCGTCGTTGGACGCTCCTAACTCTAATAAGCAACAACTGGCGCGCGAGATACGCCATCTCAAGCTGTGGCTGAACAAAGATTCCACCCTAGGTCTTATGAACGTTGTCGATGCTGGATCTCGCATCAACCGCGCAGAGATAAACTACATCCTCGACCTCAAGAATGTCCTCGTCGACGTTAACTGCCACCTGGAGGGCGACGTACCCGGCCGTTTGATGCGCGGTAAGTTCCCCGTCGTGTACCTTGCATACGTGGTATTCTTTACCATTCCGACTTTGCTAGATTTCTCATTCACGGCCTACGCGCTGAACATCGCCGCCGTCGCGCGTCAAGCCGCTCGCATAGGCACCATTGTCATGTGGCGACCTGACTTCTTCCGCGACAACCCACACATCGTGTTCCTCGCCCCAGTACGCCGCACAATCGCAGTGCAACCTGTGCACGCCTGCGCAAATATCAGCAAGGTCGAAGACATTGACCCGGATGATATGAAACAGACCAGCGTCAGCGGGTTCCTCCACCCGGCAATGAACCTCTTGCAGCACCTCCTCCGCGTCGCAGAGCCCGGTATACAGATCTTCCCTGCGATCGGGACCTCCTCTCTACTTTGCTACGGTTGCGACCGCTGTCTTAAAACCTTCAACTCGTATCAGCCCCGGCGCATGAGTGGTCGTCCAGTGAGTTGTGCCCTGCCAGTGTAAACTTTCGTCCTAACACGCGTTTACAGGGAAAAGACGTTGCATTCGCAGGAACATCGGGCAAGATCATCCCGTGGATCTCCCCTCGTTACCACATCCGTGGTGGCAGTCGACCGCTTAAGATCCACATGGACGAAGG
>KV426662.1:8987-19262 GCA_001632375.1 Exidia glandulosa HHB12029 | reverse complement strand
GGGCTGGGGAGGGTAGGGCGATTGACCGCCGTAGGGGGGCTGCTGGCCGTAGCCACCTTGCGGAGGAGGCTGGTTGTACGGCGAGCCGGGCGGAGGCGCGTACTGCTGCGGAGGCGGCCCCGGAGGAGGTGCGGCGCCCGCAGGATGCGTCCAGCTGTGCGAAGGGTGTGAGTTTGGAAGCTGAGACTGAGACTGGTGAGCGTACCTAGAGACCGGCGGGTTCTGGCGGGTGTCGACGTAGAACCTGGATGCACAATGAGCGATGTGGCGCGATGAGACCTGCGGCGACATACCACGACTTGTAGCTGCGAGGACCAGAGGTTCAGCACAAGGGTATACGTGGAAGCTCAGCGACCTACTTTGCGTCGTACTGCTCGATCCAACCAGGCGGCAACGGTCTCGAATCCGGGTTCCTGCGCACAGGACTCTCAGTCAGCACATTCAACGTTCGAGTCTTGGCGAGTTGCGACTCACTTGGGACGCCCAGCGTCGTAGCTGGGAGGGGGACCGGACATGGTATTGGTCAGAGACCAAGAAGTTGAGCGGCCAAGGCAGGCAAGGCGGTGTGCCGGAAGAGCCCCGCTGAAATCGATAGATCGGACGCACTCCGAGACTCAGGTTAAAAGACTTGACATTCACATTCGACGACAACACACGAGTCAGGACAACAAAATCAAGAACACTAGAGACAGGTGAGGGAATGTACAGAACATTGCCGCCTCGCGAGCAGGTGCGTAGGGTAAGACCACAGCCAGGCACAAGGGAAACGCAGCGAATAAGCGAGACATATAAAGAGATGGGCAACTGCAACAACTCGAGACTCCTTACGCCTTGCCCTTCTTGTCCTTGCCCTTCTTCTTCTCGACCTTCTCCTCCTTATGTTGCTTCTTCTTCGGCGGGACGGGCACCTCATCCTCCTCGTCGCTCGACGCGGAATCGTCGGAGCTGCTGCTGTCCTTCTTGACGATCTTGGACTTGGACTTGGGTTTCGCGACCACCACCGGCGTCGTCTCCTCCTCCTCCGACCCGTCCTCCTCCTCCGCGTCCGATTCCGCAGGCGCGCTCGCGGGTGTGGCGGCAGCAGCGACAGTAGCGGCCGAGGCGACGGACTTTCTCGGCTTCTGAGAGACAATATATAGTCAGCACATATGCGTTGCACGCACGGGACCCAGGCCCGGGGTGTCAGATAGACTCGACTCACGACCTCGATACCGTGGGCCTTGTCGTACTCGGCCTTGGCGTCGTCGTACGTGGCTTTCGCGACCTTGGTCGCCTCCTGGTACATCTGCTCGGCAAGGGCCAGTCAGAACGACGAGCGAGCGAGCGAAACCAGGAGGGTACGTACCTGCTTGTCCTCGGGGGTCATGGCGTTCCAGGCCTTGGAGATCTCGCCGAGAACCTCCTTGTACGGCAGTTCCTTGAACTTTTCCTGCATGTGCTTGCGGACCTCGTTCTGGTAGAGGAGATACGCGGACGGCGGTCGTTTCGGCAGGAGCGGGTCCCTGACTTTCTTCTCCTTGTCCCCACGCTTGCGCTTGCGTTTCTTGCCGTCCGCCTCGTCGACGGCGGTGGCGGCGGCGGTACCGGCGGCGGCGGAGTGCAGCGCGAAGTTCTGGTCGCCGCCGGGCAGCAGCCAGGGCGCGGTCAAGAGCATCTGCGAGCCGGCGCCGTCGAGCAGGCTGATGGGGGTCTGGGCCATCTTTGTCGCGAACTCCTCGCAGAGGTTGGCGTTGTCGCGCATGATTTTGACCATGGACATGACATTCTGGCATATCTGTGGGTCGTGCGAGGTGAGACAATAGGGCTCCGCGTTGAGAGCGTGAAATACGCGCGTTATATCTTTTTTGTTCGAGGTGAGTGAGCTGCTCCTTGGAGGAGTCGCCGTTAGCGGTCATCGAGGGCGGCTTTCGGGCGCGGGCGCGTGCTGTGCAGGGGGGTGGGTAAAGAGACGCGGGGAGAGTAAGACGGCGAGTAACAAATTTACAAAAGACTCAACTCTTTTTGAGTCTCAACCCCCGGCCTCAAATTCAAATCGGAGTTGGCCGCATCCCGCCAGACCCTTCTCTTCCAGCGACCACGACCACTGCGAGGTGACCCAGTCCCCGTCTTGGAGTAAAAGACTAGTAAACGCCCTCGTAAATTACTTTTGAACCCGGGGCACGCGTTTTGAGACAACTATGTCCTACTACCAGGACCCACAGAGCCAGTCCTGGTCGTTCCAGGACCAGCAGCAGCCCGCCCAGCCCCAGCCAGCGTCCACAGAGTGGGCCTCGCTGCAGCAGCCGTCGTCCGATGCCCCAGATCCCTTCTCTGCCCTCAACGCAGATCCGTCCAGTGCGTTCCCCCCGGTCACACCACCCGCCCGCCGCGTGCGCACAATGATGTTCACATTTCCCTCAGACCACATGTTCTACCAGCACTTTGCAAGTCCCCCGACGCAGTACGGCCACGGCCAGCAGCCCTTCTACGCCGGCATCTTCGGCAGCCCAGCTCTCGACCAGCCCTGGGCCATGGCGTTCCCCACCCTCAACGGCTCTGCGAACGGTCAACCGCCATCGCCCTCGAGATTACAACCCGGCGGCCAGCAGCAACCGCACCATCCAGCAACGACAATAGAGTACGTGGTGTCTCCGGTCTCGCCAATCCCGGCCCGCCCGACGTGTCCGATGCTGACTCTCCCGCTCACAGCCCGTCCCTCATGTTGCAAACCTACCCGGTCCAGCCGCAACTAGTCCTCTCACAGCAGCAGCAGCAGCAACTACAACATTACCCAGTGTCGGTCAATCCCTCGCTCCTCCAGGCTCAGCAACCGCCACCGGGACCCAAGCCGACGCTCGCCGAAGCACTCAAGCCGCTCCTCGCCTCCAAGACGCTCGAAACCGGCTCTCGCGCCGCGGTCAACGGCATAGTCAACATGATAGATCAGTACGGCGGCCCGGCAGACGTCGATTTAGCGGTCCGGCTCGAGCTCATGAGTCGAATTCGAGATAATGCGGGGGCAGACTTCTTGATGGCCTGGGTGAATAACCCGGGCGCGAGAGAGATCGTAAAGATCTGGCTAAAGTCGTTCGTGTACGGCAAGGACGCGGGAACGGACGAGAACAATAACGCGTGTATCGCGCTGCTTTACGTGCGCGCGTCTCCTTTACCCACGTGGCAAAAAACCTCCGAGATGATGGCTAACACGCCGTGCTGCCCCGCAGGTCATCCAACGGCTTCCGTTCACAGTGGCCAACCTGCTCGACTGGAAGATCGGGCGCCTCGTCAAGCAGTTGCAGAGGGAGCCGCCGACAAATGGTGAGTCAGACATTATCGAAATCACCGTTACGGAATCATTAGTGCTCGGAAGAGCACGCGCATGTCCCTCCTTTCGCGCGGTCCCCTCTCGAATGCGTAGAAAAGACTTGTATCTAACTATAATCCCTTTCCCCTTTTCCGTGCCGGCCATTGAATCGTGTCCAGCGATCAAGAGCGTCTCTGTCGAAATCGAGAAGAATTGGATGACTATTGTGCGGAGCGCGGAAGGCAGTAGCGCCAATGCCAACTCGCCGGCCGAATCGGTAGACAAAGAGCCTGAAGGTGCGCACATGTGTCGTGCGTTTTCCCCCTCGCGTGGAACGCTTATCGCTCCGCAGATACGCAACTCGCGGGCGCAGGACGGAAACGGAAACTGACGGCGACGGGAGCATCTCGGGACGCGCCGACGGCGAAAAAGGCCGCTACGGCCGTGGCGAGCAATGGCAAGGTCGTGAAGAAGGAGAACAAGGCGGGCAGCAGCAGCAGCAGCGGAGCGAAATCGGACTCGTCGTTCTTCTCCGCGCCCAAGGCGAAGCCGAAGCTGCCGAGCTTCAAGAAGGCTCCGGCGGCCACGGTGGTGACGGCGGCGGGGGTGAAGCAGCAGGAGACGAACGTGGCTCAGCCGATGTCGATCGATCCATTCCAGGAAGCGATGAAGTCGCTCAACAAGAATCGGTTCGGGTCGCCCGCGCAGAGCGCCACGCCGCCCAACACCGCTGCTGTATCCGGGTCCGTGACTGAGCCCAATGTGAAACCGAAGAAGCGCGTACATTTCCCGCCCGACCACGAGCTCGTGAAGACCAAGATGATCGAACGCGCTGTGTACGAGGACGACCCGGCAGACGTGAGTGCCTCCCTCGTTAAAGTCCGGCGGGACCGGCCCCGCTTTTTCCGTTTTCGGCGCCCGTTGTTTACGCTTGTTTGCCTTTATCTGCAGAACGGACATGGCGCACACAACGTGCGCGACTACGACCGCGCGGAGGGCGCTGCGATGCATCAATCACTGTTTCAAGAGCTGATCGATTGGTTTGAACCGCAACGTACGTGACTTTCTCTCTTGAGCGGTGGTTGAAGCATGTCGCCTAACATACTATAGCGCTTGTTGTGCCTCAAACGACGTTCGACGGCCAACCATTCCCTTATACGGAACGAGGGAGGGATACTCAGGAGAAGGGCGTGCAGGAAGCTCGCGAGCAAAAGTCTCTGCAGGCTATGTACCTCGGCCCCGAAGACATTCCCCCTTCCCCCGCCGAACCTCCCGCCATGCCTGAAGTCGCATCAGAAGAACCGCGAGAAATGTTGCTGGGCGCAGAGCTGGAAGCTCTCATGGCGCCGCCCCCGGAATCCGAGCCCGAAATCGTTCTTCCTCAAGCGTCGGCGAAAGACTTGGTCAGCCAACTTGCTTCGACGATGACCGCCACTGCGACCCCGCCGCCTGTCGTACCCGCCATTCCTCAACTTTTGTCTATCCCTACCGACATGGAGCACATGGAGTTCCAGCGTCTACTCGCGTTAGCAACCAATGCTGCACAACACGCTCAACCGCCGGCTCTGCCGCAACCGACCTCGCTCCCTCCGCCCACCGGGTTTCCGCCTGCAGCTCCTTCTTATGGGAACCCATGGGAACAACCGGCGCCTGCGCAGCCGCAACCATCTGCGTACGGGAGCGGGAGCGCCTGGGGCGACTACGGGCAGGAGGAGCGTAAGCAATGGGGCGGCGAGGGCAGTGGCGGCGGCTGGAGAGGAGGAGACCGTGGACGAGGTCGTGGCGGTGGGCGCGGCGCGTGGCGTGGGAAGAAGAAACTGTGCAATTTCTTTGCGGCTGGAAAGTGAGTGTCTTGAGTCGTTCGCCAGTCTATGACCATGGAGCTGACCATCTCTGTAGGTGCCGATATGGGGACCAATGCGACTACTTGCATGAACGCTAGTTCGGGTTGGGTTTTGATCTCTTTTCCTGTTGCTCGATTCTGTTCTCTTTTGAAGCTCTCATGCATCCATTGCTGCATTGCCGTCCTTGTCACATTGCCATCTCGATTGTCCTGCATGCATCCTCTCACCGTCTTGTCCACTGCATATTCCTCCACTACGCATCCGTACTTTATATCAATAAGCATCCTAAATTTCTATGCTCTCATTGCCAGTATGATGAAATGCAAAGCCGGTCAAAGGTCTATACACCAATTCGCACATACAGGGGGGTGGACAGCTCTTTTGTACATAAATATGCGGTGAATGGCGGTATCGAAAGCGTAGGCAGTAATGGTGGTTACAGTGTATGTACGTACGTTGGGCGGGCGGGCGGGCAGGCGGGGCATTTCCTACTATTACAAAATAGCTCGACTGGGAACCAAGAAGTGAAGGGAAACGGAAAGGCGCGGGAAACCGACGAGCAGTGGGGCACTGAAGCACGACAGCAAGACACAGCGAGACGGCAGGAGCAGCATAGACGACGCTAGATGCTAGCCGCCGCCGCGCAACGACTTTCTTCTCGTCGCCTGGCGCTTCGCGGGCGGCTCGGATCCATTAGACATGTTCGCGTTCTTCCGCTTCCCACTGGAGGGCTGCTGTACAGGCGCGGGTGCAGGCGGCGGCGCAGCTACGGGCGACGGTACCGGAGCCACGACGAGCGGTGGAGGCGGCGGGCGCGGCGGACTAGTCTGCACGAGTGCAGACTGGAGCGTGTTATTCGACGAACTCGCGGTGGGCGTGTCCGGGCCATGCTGTTGCGGCGTGGCTGGCGCGAGGTGCGGGGTTCCCATCATTCCCGATGCACCCGGCGTGCCGTGCTGCTGGGGCGTTTGCGGGCCACCGTTCGTCGGTGGGGACAGGCCACCGCCAGGCATGCTGCGATTCCGTTCGCGTATTTTTTCAGAAAGTGATCTCAGCGATTCTAAAGTAATCGTGTACCGTCAGCGTGAAGTTGCAAATTTTACAGCGCAAGAGTACGTACCCATTGGACTGTAAGTGTCTGTACTATCCGAGTATTGTATCAGGTTCTCCATAACGTTTACGCTCTCCGCAAGCTGGGAGAAATGGTCAGCTTCGGATAAGTGCGCAAAGACAGAACCTCACCTCCAGACAGCGCATCGTCGCTTGAGGTACGCCAAATCCATTCACAGGGTCTGGCGGGAGCGACGGGTCCACCATATTGCTAGCAGCCTCAGGCGTCAAGCCCGTCCTTGTATCCATCGTATCCTCCGTCTTCGCCGTGATCGCAGACCCGTTCCCACCTGGAGACGAATGCAGAGTAGCAGGCGTCGTCCCCTTGGGCGTACCACCGTTACGACCAATCATATCGACCATGATATGTTTCTCGTGGTGTTTCGCGTCGAACGATATCGAGTCGAAGCGCAGGATCCCAGTCGGCGCTGCGGCAGACATGCTCGCGACAATCGGCCCTCGTAACGTGACGGTGTACCCGGAGTTGTAGCGGCATGTCCATGTCGCCATTGCGCACTCGACTGTCATCGTCATCACGCCGGTCGCAGACCGTCCAGCCTTCTCGACGGCGCCTTCGGCAGTTAGGCTCATGGACTTGACACCAGATTGCGATGTGACGAGGAAAAACCGGGGCAGGATAGCAAGACCGAGTTCTGAGATGCATGCCGGTAAGGAGGGTGATAACGTTTTGGCTACAGACATTGCGCGTACCGAACAGCTTGGATTCCGACGGCACTGTATCCTTCCATAATGTCAGCTTGAAGATCCCGTGAGGCGCGAACGATTCGTGTATCGCTTTAACCCAATAATCGTGCTTGTATCGCTGCGAGCAGGTCAGCAGGGTGAATTAACAACGGACGCAGCACGCACTTCATGGCCCTCGTACGCCATCGCAGTAGAAAAGTTGAACAAGCGCATAATACCAGCGCCAATCGGGACCGTCTGAGGCTGTGGACTGGGAAGGTAAAATCTCAGCAAGAGCGTTGGTCGATCGAGGGCTGCTTACAGCAAGTAAGTTTGTCGCTGCTGGACCATTTGGCCGGCGATGGGTATTTGACCGTTCGGGCCCTGTATAGTCTGCATCGTCGGCGCGCCGGGGTGGAACTGTCGCAGCGGCATGACCTGCGGGTGCTGCTGCTGTCCCGGGCGCGCTACGAGCTGCTGCTGATGCGGCTGTCCGGGCCGAGAAAGGTCGTGTGGCTGTTGTACGTGCTGCTGCTGGAGGAAGGACTGCTGTGGGTGTTGCGGCGGGTGCTGAGCTGGCAGCGGCTGCGAAGAAGGGACGAGCGGCGGCGGGTATGCGTCCGAGGACGCGTCGTGAGGATGCGGTTGTTGCGAGGGGGCGCCGGGGTTGAACAAGGCTTGCGCGGGGGTTTGGTGGAACGACTGGCCGGCGGCGGAGGGTGCGCGTTGTGGCACGGCCTGCGGATGCGGCGGTTGTTGGCCCGTGAGATCGTGCACGACCTGTCCGCCGGCCGAATAGGTGAGCACGCGGGATGGAGGGCGCACGGGCGATGTCTGCGGCTGGATAGGGAATTGGTGTTGTGGATGCGGCGAGTGCTGGCGCACGATGGATTGGCCGAACGATTCTTGAGCAGAGCGCGCCATGCCGGGACCGGACGGGGATGCGCCCACCGCGCCGTTCACTGGCGATGGCGTCGCTGTGCTGAGAGGCTGCTGGGTGCCAGGGAGCTGTGCGTGATGCTGGAACGGCGTCGGTTGTTGGTTGGTGGGCAGCTGGATCGGCTGAGGCTGGTGACCGGGCTGAGGCGCGGACACGGAGCGAATCTGCTGCTGGCGGTTCATGGCGAGCTGGTGCGCGAGCTCGGGCGTCATGCCCGGCTGCATGCGCTGGACACCACCGACGCCACTGACTTGGACGCCTCCGTGGTTGGCGCCGACCTGGACGCCCTGGCGGAACTGCGGCTGCATCATCGCCTGGTTGGGCACCATGGGGTTGACGCCTTGCATCTGCATGGTCGAAGCTGGCATCTGCTGCTGCTGGTGCATCATCGGGCCGCGTCGCAGCTGGAGGCGCGAGTCTTGTCAGCGAACAGCCCGACGCCGACGAACTCGGACGCACGTTGACCATGTTGTTCCCGTTAACGCCGACGGACATCTGGGGCGTCGTGGGCATCGCGACGCCTTGGGACGCGATCTGTGGCATGGCGACGCCTTGCATGGCGGCCTGGCGCTGGCGCATGAGAGCTTGCTGCTGGGCTATGGCCTGCTGCGAATACATCTGCTGCTGGGGCGCCATCTGGAGTCCCTGCTGCATGTGTTGTTGCTGTTGCTGCTGCAGGACCGAGTTGTATTGCTGCTGGGTGAGCATGGCGGGCTGCCCATTTATGAACACCCGCTGGCTGGGCTGGTTCATCGCGTTCATCCTCGCCGACGCGCAGAGCGGGGAGTGCGACGTGCGAGTCGATGAGAACGGGGGTCCCGAGGACGGCGCGGACGGTGAGCTCGAGCGAAGAAGAAGAAGCGGACGGTCGGAGAACGGCGAAAGCGTCTTGACCTCAAACAATGCGTCTCCTAAAACACCACGAGAAGAAACTTCTCAAAAAAGTCGACTTCCTTAATGTAGGCATACTACTTCTGTAGCCCTCTCCCCCGTTAAGCGCCCGTTACAGTGGAAACAAGACTCGAACGTGCGCGAGATTAAAATCCTCAGACGCTATCACATCCAGGACAGAGACGACTACCACAAGTGAGCTCAACCGACTCTAACCTCCTTGTCTTACGCTTTCCAGATACAACAAGCTGGCGGGATCGCTCAAGTCCTTCGCGCACAGACTCACGCTGCTTCCCGCCGACGACCCCGTCCGTCTGCGCATGCAGGCCCAGTTGCTGTCCAAGCTCTACGACATGGGCATCATAAACTCGGAGACCAAGCTCTCAGACGTCGAGAACAAAGTCACGGTCTCCGCGTTCTGTCGCAGACGACTCGCGGTGGTCATGGTCCGCTTAAAGATGTCAGAGACCGTTAGCGCCGTGCGTAGCCCTCGCCGTTCGCGTCTTCGTCTTCTTACGCGCGTTTGGATGCAGGCTGCAAAGTTCATCGAGCAAGGACACGTGCGCGTCGGGCCAGACACGGTCGCTGACCCCGCCTACCTCGTAACTCGGTGCGTCTAAACCCAGAAGTCAATACCCAAACTCTGACGAGTCCCGTAGGCATATGGAAGACTTTGTAACATGGGTCGACACGTCCAAGCAGAAGAGAACGGTCATGAAGTACAACGACCAGGTGCGTTGAGGCTCGCAAGCACACCCACCACTTGCTGACCTTTTCCACAGCTGGACGACTTCGACTTGCTCTGAACTTGCACTACATCGCTTTGCATGTAACTTATGACTTCTACTGTATCCCTATGCCATCGTCCTTTGGACACACCTTGCGCTCCATGGTATTCCGTGGAGCATGCCTGTTTGAGTGTCATGTCAACCCTCATTCATGTCCTTGCTCCTGGCATCGCCTGTCCTCATTCAATGCTTCTGCCACAAAGCGCACATCGCTCATCCGCACGGCCTGGGCAGCTTGCGCACAAGCTGGGACTGGAGACAGGGGAATTTTCACATGCTGCTTCTTTACTTCTTAGCAACCTCCTCTTAAGACTGGCTGGGCGTGTGCAATCCAGTGTCCAGAATTTCTAAGGCGTCCTATGGAATAGACATCATGATATGGGGAAATTCTGAGAACAAGAGCGCGTTGCCGCGGTGTAAAGTCCGCTTATTGTATCTTAACTTCGACAACATGGCGGACGACGGCAACATCAAGGCGCGCACCGTCCTCGTCGTCGCCAGACACGTCCAGCTCACATCCTAGCTCGCGCAGGTCGTCGTCCGGTGTCGCCCGCTTAACACGCGTGAGCTCACGCGCGGCGCGAAAGAGCTGGTGCGCATGGTCGGCAACCAGACCATCATCGACCCGCCCGAGGAGGCTGCCCAGGCTGCCTCGCGCGCCACGGAGCGCAAGCAGCTCGCGTTCACGTTCGACAAGTCGTACTGGTCCGCGTGCGACAGGAACGACCCGCGCTA
>KV426661.1:0-16923 GCA_001632375.1 Exidia glandulosa HHB12029 | reverse complement strand
GTGCATTGTTCCCAAGCAACCGGTAGACTTGTTCCTCAGAGGTCGGAGATGGTGGCAAGCGTTGGAGGGGCGGTGTGAGTTGAACACCGTTAGACGCTGATAGAGCCGCGAAGGAGGGTGCCGGTTTTGGTTCATTCATCCTGCCGGCGACAGCAGGCGTATGTTGACGCGACGAGGACGCACGAGGACTGAGCAAAGATATACGCGAGTTAGCCCATTCGTGTGGGGCTGGCGACGCCGGTTCTGCCTTCAACGGGACGGCAGCAGCAACAGGTTGGGACGAGTCAGATGCGTGTGCTTGCGACGACGACTGAGCCTGCGACGGTCGTGGCGTGCTCGCGAGCCAGGACACTGCGGGCACAACTTAGTACACGTGCGAGGTATTGCGTAGGTGCACGAGCCTTCACTTGTCGAAAACGGATGGTCAGCTTCGAGTCGCTCGACGCGTTTCAAGTCGGCTCTTGTCAGCGGTGGTGCGGCTGATGTGTGGTGGACGACGTGGGCGATGAGTTCGTCGCTCGACGAGAACGACGCTCTGCACCAGTCCCATCTGCAAGGCCAGAATGATGCCGCGGTCATGGTAGGAAGACAAGATGCGGGAGCGGAGCTTTGAACCGCGCACCGGACTCTTTCTCCTGTCCCACGCCCCTCTGGGACTTCCTATGGAGCTGCTGACAAAACGCTGCTGGCTCGAGCTCGACACTACTGTTTAGCGGATATTCGACGATACCGTCTGTGGGTACCGATACGAGGAACCGTACGTCCTGTCCCGTTGCGACCTATCGCGAGATTATAAACAGAGCCATCGCACCAGAGCAATAGACGTCGATGTTCTGGCGTACGAGATGGCTACTTGTCTGTATACTGCGGTGGACCAAGCGTTGCGACGGCACAAAAATGCGGTTTCGCACGACTGTCTACTCGTCGAGTTGTGGTACCTCGTCTGGGGAAACCTTCCGGTTCGCGACCGTGCCATGCTGTCGCAGGTATGCAGGGACTGGCGCTCCGGGCTGTCGACTTCTCGGACTGTGTGGCAGCACATCGACGTCGCCGCAGGTGGGCTTTATCGTTCGCCTGACTGGCGGGGCCTCGTCGACCGCCTTCTCACGTGGACAGACCCACTTCCACTCTTTCTACGCTTGGAACAATTCGAACCTCTGCAACCGATACGGCTCGCGGTTGAACTTGCGCATATCATAAAGCCTCACAGTCATCGCCTGGTCGACCTGCGTATCAACGCGCGTCAACAGACCTTTGTCAGAACATTTTTCCAGCAATTTAACTCGCTGCCGCGCGTGCGCAGCATCGTAATCGAGGACCCTCGAGTCATGTACCAATATCCATGGGCCCTACCTCTCAGCGCCCCTGCGCTGCAATATCTCGACATCTCTCGTGGGTACCAGTGGAATACGATCTCGATGCTGCAACGACCCATTACCGGCGATCTTCCAAACGTGACTCGTCTATGCATTGGTATCGTGGCGGTCCGGTACCTGGATCATGCATTGGGTAAATGTCCGCAGCTTGCAGTCCTCGACCTCTATGACATGGATTCCAACATCGAGTGCGAAGCTGTCCGAGTCCGCAAAGTGCGTTTTGGGCCAACTGGACCGTATGCATGTTCATCTTGCTTCACATGGATTTATCGAGTGGATCGGTCGCGCGGTAGACAACAATGGTCCGAAGAAGATAACTATCGACGTCGAGTCCTACCATGCTCCAACCGAGTCATCCTTATCGTTTTCGTTTCTCAAATGAGTACCGGGACCTCGGCGAATATCCTGTCTCTGCCAGGACGGCAGACTGTGTATCGCAGCCCGGAACGTCACCGACAACGCCGAGCACAACGTGCGCCGCATCACGTTCTCAATGGACGAATCTCAGCGCGTAATCGGTCAGCTCGCGGCTGCTCGTACCGACGAGGTCGACGTCCTCGAAGTCGACTCTGTGACATCCAAGCTCTTGCGCGCTGTGTACTGGGCAATGAGAGTACAGGTAATCGGAAGGCAGCTGAACGTCGACCCGGGGGACCACCGGAAGCTGTCGGCCAGGGAGAAAACTTGGCAGCCTGCGTACTCGGAATGAGCGATGCCTCGTTCCTTGTCAATATTGATCCCATACACTGGAAGTTTACAACCATTATTACTGTAGTATGCGTGGCATGCACGGACAGACACACTCACCTTTCAGAGGACAAACAACCACCAGTGACTACGGCCACGCAGCCGCAAACGGATGACTTCCCGTGGGCGAAAACGCGGTCTAAGCCTTGCCAAGGAGCGCTCAAGCAGGCTAGTTAGCCTTTCCCCTATCTCTGTGGGGGGATATGCGGTGTAGTCCGCGTTGATATCGTCCTCAGATGCAAGTAGGAGTATAAGCAGAGTCGGCGTGCGTCAGAAACGCACGCAATTCCGCGCGCTTGTGGCGCGGCGACTGCCAGATTGACACTCGTCTCCCTTAGCCCATGTCGCGCATCGAGAACGTGAAACGCGTCGCTATCGTGGGCGGCGGTGCGAGCGGGCTGGTCGCGCTCAAGGCGCTGCTCGAGCAAGGCGTATTCGACGAGGTCGTTCTTTTCGAGCGCAGGGAGGACGTCGGCGGCGTCTGGTGCGCACACAGTTCAAGTCGACCATGCTATCGACTGACGCTGTCGCTGAGCGCGTAGGTTCTTCGACCCCAAAGTTGCGAGCGAAGAGGCGCGGCGATACGCTCAGGACGCGTCGACACGGTACCCCGTCGTGCTCGACGATGGCAGCGCGCCGAAATATCCCAGTCCAGCATATGAGGGCATGATAGGAAACATCGCGCACGAGCTCATCTCGATTTCTGGTCGGCCGTTCGACAAGCCGTTGTCGACGGGACCAGTGCAAGAGGGCGAACGAGAAGAATCCGACCTGTTCCCGTCGCTCGACAGCACCATCGCATATCTGCGCGCTTTCGCCGATGCGTACAGCCTCCACAACCACATAAAACTCGATACGGAGGTCGTCTCAACTCGCTTTGTGGATGGCAAGTGGAAGGTTATGACGAAGAATCTGCTCAATGGCGAGGAAACGTCTTCGACCTACGATGCAGTCGTCTATGCCGCAGGGCTTTGGGATCGACGACACCTTCCTGCTATTGCGGGTATTGATAGCCTACCGAAAGAGCGACTCCTCCACGCTCGCTTCTATCGTAGTCCAACTATTTTCGCGGGAAAGGTATAGGTGCCTCACCGCTGGTGTCAAAGACCCGCTCTCATCCATGCATCTTAGCGCATACTCATTCTTGGGAACGGGAACTCTGCTAACGACATAGCCTCCCATGCTGCTCCAGTTGCACTCGAGCCTGTCTATCGCTCGATCCGACATCCATCATACTACAGCTACGTCCCGGACGCAAAGATCCACGACGTCAAGCCCGTCCGCCAGTTCTCTCTCGACCCTGCGTCAGGCAAAGTAATAGCCGAACTGGGGGACGACACCGTAATCCGGGATATCGACCTCGTCGTTGCTGCAACGGGCTATCGATACGACGTCCCGAGTTTACGCGTTCCGTCCCGCGACGGCTCAGCACAGGACGAGCCCATCACACCGCCAGACGGTCATCGAATGCTTGGTCTCTACAGACATATATTTCACGCCCGTTTCCCGACGCTCGCATTCATCGGATACTCCATCGCATGGTCGCCTTTCGCGAATAGCGAGGCGCAAGCGAGCGTCGTGGCGCGTGCGTGGGCGGGACGAATCGACGTACCTTCAGTCGAGGAGATGATCAAGGACGAGGAGGACTCCGTTAAAGAGGTCGGAGATCACAATCTCTTCCATGTTCTCGCGCTTTACAAGAAGCGAGAGTACGGGTATGGGAACGAGTTGCGGGAATGGGCGCTACAGGGTGGTGTGGAAGGCACCGTCGGCGTACACTGGGACGAGCGCCGTATATGGCTGTTGCAGAATGTTGTACGACTCAAGACGCTGCAGCTACAGCGGGAGCGCGGTCTTATCACTTGAGCGGTTTGCGTAACGTTCGACATGTTCGTGACGACGGTCAGAGCAGCGATAGCGTCACTGATCTGGCTCGCTTAGTTTCCAAAACCGTACAGCAACAATGAAGGAAGGTCAGAGTCTTGAGCACTGTGAGGTATTGTTCGCCTTGAGATGCGGGGATGTTGATTGTCGGTCTTGATAGGAATGCCACGTCCGCTGCCCTGAGGTTCCTTTAGGATGACTACTCTCTGGCTGGCAGTACAAGGATAGGATAGGATAGGATAAAGTAAGACGGAGAGTTCCCCCATGGAGAACCCCCGCTCCGTGTGGACGCTCAGCCACCCCACGGACACAAGAGACGCCCTATATGATCGAAAGTTACCAGCTTGCGGGATTGAACTGAGGGTCGCGATTGGCGTTCGGGCCGAGTCGCTCGATCGTTGCGTCGTTTGTCGAAACCGGATCTCCACAGGGACCGCGAAAACGTTACACTTACCGTATATTGTGGACGTTATGTCAGCTGCATAACATGCGCCGGAGTAACATGCAGTACTGCAAGCTTTAAGATCCGACAAACTATGCTCCCGTCCCATCCTCTTGCCCTTCATCCATGCGTTCCGAGTTACTGTACTCCCAGTAACTACTCGCCTCCATCACACTTGGTCACTGTGGAAGACGCGAGACTCCACGAATTCGACGTTCTCCAGACGAAGTTCGTCACAGAACTCCGCCACAAAAGGCATGTCATCGCGCTGCAATTGCGCGATACCGCGGGCTACGAGATGAATCGTGTCGAGCCGGCGATCTCCCAAAGACACTATAGTCGGTACGGCCTGTAGGACTTGTGTTGCCGCCGCCATGTGAAGTCGCGAGACAGCAAAGTCCAGGACAAGATGTCGCAGCACCGGGACAACAACGGGCTGGAACGCGGGCTGTTGCGAGGGCAGTGCTGACATCCAGCGCGCTTCATGGTCTCTGCTCGGACGTAAAGTCAAATATCGTAGAGAGGGAATGGTCTTCCGAGCAAGCACTGTGAGCGAGGTCACGATACCATCAAGAGTGAGAGTCGTCAAGTCTGCGGTCCATCGCTCGGGGTGAATGGAGATCGTGTACGGGCTGATACAGGTCGAAGACACGGAGACGAGCAGTGCCGTACCGTCTTCCGCTTTAAGCGTCACGTCGAACCTCCCGAATTGATAATACTCGCAGTTGATGATCATACCCCACCCGGAATTCGTCCTTGCTGAGAACCAGGCGAGAGGTTCCAGAATATCGGGACATTCGAGTCTCATATGTGGTACGAGATGCCAGTCTAGACTTTGGAGATGCACTGAATGATCTTCATGAATCCTCAGAGGCGCGGGTGAGAATAGTCTCATTGAAGTTACGCTCCGCGCCAGCCTGTAAGGGAGAAGAGTCGCGGACGACACGTCGCGTAAGGTGACCTGCTGCACAAGCGGGAAAAGCTCGAAAAGATCGCGACAGTCGGAGGGCGCGCCCAGGTGTAGAAATGTCACAGATGACACCGCGTGTATACGCGTGGGTAGGAGTACCGGCCCGAGCGTCACTGACTGCAGTTTAGGCATAGTTTCGTCGCTCATCATGTCCGGAAGACGCAGCCGGGCCCGGGTATTCTCGTATTTAGCCTGCAACGTGCGCAGATGCGGCAGCGATGTGCTGAGCAGCACCGACAGAAGCTCATCAGACCAACGGCATGAGGGAAGGTGGAGTTTACGGAGATGCGAAGCGTGTGCCACAAGCATCTCGCGTACCCTCTGCGATGGTTCGACCTTCGTATCCCACGTAATGTCGAACGGTGTAGCCTGCGAGCGAAGCAGAACGACCTCGAACGCCCGCTCAAAATTCTCGAAAGACGAGGCGTCAAACGAGTCCCACAACGAAGGTTCGGAGAGCGCAATGGTGCGCCAGGCGCGTGAAACTTGCGACGCAGTGATGATGCCACCGAGCTCCAACCACTGCAGACACGACACGTGTAACTCCACTGGCAGTCTGCACAGTGGATCCTTGTGCGCAGTGTTCCACGCGTGGGCGATGTCTGCGATTGCGGTGTCCACGACTGTCCGCACGGATGTGATTACATCTCGCCTTGAACGCGTTAGCAAGGTCGCGCACGAGGAAGACGGCGACGACGTACAGTGAACCAAGATCCAGGACGCTCTGCAGAACGCTGAAGACGGACGCGCGCAGGAGGTCATGCTGGTCTGCAGGAAGTTCGACCATGACTGTCGGGAACAAGAGAAGCCGCGCAACCGGCTTCGGTAGGGACCGTCATGATCTCTCCCCAGTAACAATTTTCTTGCGCGCTGCCGATATACGCTTCGTTTGATAATTGCTTGTTCGAACTGTGGCTCTCACTGCAGATACAGACATACCTGTTACTCTGCATGGCACAGAGTACTTTCTAGATGTACATACTGACACTACTTTCCAGCGTAAGGGCACCTCAACCCTGCCAGTGCATGCTGTACGCCTGGATCGATTCGAGTCTCCTTTGTACTGCAGGCGTGACTGCCGTGTATTGGCGCGTCAATTGCAAGAAAGGCGGTACCCAGCGGTTCGATGAGGCCTCGATGAGGCTCGATCTCAGGTGTATCATCGCAATCACCAAGGCGAGAAGGATGCATAAGTGAATCGGGATAATACGCTATTATAGGATCTCGTACGAATGCATAGAGACACTGCAGGTAAGTAAGGCGGGAACGCTCTGTTCACGTGATCGAATCGCGTCACATTGTGTACCCACTATACTTACGATAGATTGGCCAAAGTAACGTGGTTCCACACGCTGCGATTTCCGCTATTTCCTCCAGGGCAGGACTTCGCTGAGGCCCCGCAGTCATCTGACGTTATAGCGCTGAGGAGACATTTCCCGCCTCGCTCGCCGGGTTCCTCTCAAGCTCGCTCCCGCATTCGTCCCGCACCTGACGTGAGACTTCTCAGCCATATGGCACTGGCGTGCCTCCCCTCGTGGCTCCGTGGCAAACAACGAGAGGAGCCTGAGCGCGCGGGCGGGAGCATAAATAGGAGGTCCGGCCGGTTTCCGCATCTTATCTCCCACCACATCGATCACCCACCCACAACTCATCACCATGTACACCGTCCAAACCGCCACGCCCGTCGACGCCAGCGCTGCTCACAGCTCCAAGTGCCCCAAGTGCAACAGCTCGATCGCCGCCGGCACCAAGACCTGCGGCTCGTGCGGCGCTGTGCGTGGTCTCTCCTCGTCGTCGTCGTCTTTGTCGTACTCACACTCTTGTAGCACTGCCCCGTCTAAGCATCGCACATCCGCGATGAACTCTGTCTGTGTCTTGGTGCGTTCGAGTCTTCACTGTCTGCGATCCTTGCTGATCGCGTCGGTGCAGTACGTTGCTTTTCAGGTGCGCGACTTTCGCCGCGCCTTCCCAGTCGCGCCCGTACTTATCCAACATCCAGTTCTGAGGTCGGAAGGGTGTAGCAGTTAGCTTTGGAACGGCGTTTCGTCTGCCTGTATTGTTGCTGGATTGCGGTGGGAAATGCGATCTATCGTCATGAGAACTCGCTGCTAGTGTGCTCGATAGCGACGACAGGTGAAGGAGCAGCGATCCACGAGACCCTCCGTCTCGTGTGAAGACACTGTAGTGAAGCAGAATCGAAGAGGTTGCCGTTATCTCTTACACCGGTGGCAGCGCGATCTCCTGCGCCTTTCAATGCTGAGCACGGGATCGCGGCCCGGTCACGTGCCACTCTCCCACAGACTCGAGCTGATAATCTCTTGCTTCGTCAAGTGTGCTTTCTTTGCTTACGCTTTCAAATCCTTGTCGCCATGGTCGAACGCTACGCGCTCTCCACGCTGGACTACTATGTCCCTTTCGCCTACGTCCCGCAGATGCTCTACTTCCGCTGCTCAGAGCCTGACGTGGAACTTCTGCGCTCCTCGGTCGAGAAGCTCCTCGCTCGATTCCACTGTCTTGCTGGGACGCTCGTACCCGCACCTGACGACCCTCGTCCTGGCCGCCTCGAAATCTCGGCACCATTCCTCTCTGTGGATGAAATCTTCAGCGTCAAGGACTTGCGCGTGGACCCTACGATTGACTACGAGCGTGCCCACGTCGCGGGCGAGCACATCCATCTCCTCACGCCTGGATGGTTCTTCGCGCCCGCACCCGCGCAGGTAATGCGCGTCCAATTGACCCTCCTGCGCGGCGGGTGCACTCTGTGCTGGGCCGTGCACCACGCCTTCGTAGACGGGGCGGGCTCCGGGAGCGTGCTGCGCGCGCTGGCAACGCTCTGTCGCGGAGAAACCCCGGACGAATTGTTGTTTGACCGCGGAGTGGCCGCCTTCTACCGGCCCAACACCTTCCCGACGACGCCGACGCCGAAATGGGAGGACCATCCGGAGTACTTCGAGGCGCCGCTGGATGCGCCGTTTGGGATGCCTCCGCCGTGCGTGCAGAGGGTGTTGTGGTTCTCCGGTCCTGCGCTTGTGGCGCTCAAGACGCTGTGCGCGCCGTCTCCTGAAGATCCAGATCAGCGATGGGTGTCGACGAACGATGCGATGGCTGCGTTTCTCTGGAACCGCATTGCGGTGGCGAGAGTGAAGGCGGGGATCGATCCGTCTTTGCCCTCAATGTTCGGTATGAGCGTCGACGCACGCCGTCGCTTCACCCCGCCCGTCTCGTCGAACTTTACCGGCAACAGCACAGTCAACACCGTCACTACTTCACCACTCTCCGAAATCGCATCACCAGAGACGCCTCTCCGCACCATCGCGCTCAAGGTCCGCGAGAGCGTCGCCGCGATGACTGAATCGCACATCCTGAGCGTCGTAGCTCTCTTGGAGGGCATGTCCGATATCCGAAGATGGCGTCAAAGCCAGCAGAACACGCACACGAGCGACTTTGACGTCTCCAGCTGGGCCGGACAGCCGACGTACTCGCTTGATTGGGGACGGGCGTTTGGGGGAGAGAAAGTCGATCGAGCGCGGTTGCCGTGGAATGTCAAGCCGGGGATCGCATGGATCATGCCCGCTGGTGTGCGCATTGGGGAGGATAGTGCGGGATTGGAGGTGGTGTTGATGCTCAGTGAGGAGCATATGGAGATTCTGGTGAAGGATGAGGAGTTTACGAGGTATGCGGCTGTAGTTTGCTAGTGCCACAGGGGTCTCTGGACCAAGTGGTAATGCTAGTGATCGGATCACGCTTCCCTGCATTTCAGGTTGTCGGTTCGGTCAATAGACATAACTACGAACTGAGAAATGCTGTGATTGTGAATCTTGAGAATAATTCTGGGTGGGTGTGGATTAAATGTCGGTGTCGCGTGCAGAAGCGGGCGCCGACGGTGCGGGCGGGATGTCCAAAGTTGGATACGTGGCCGGGCTGTCCCGTTACCGCCCTTGTTCCCCGCTCCCCGCCTAGATTTGAAGCCAAGATGGGCGACGTGCTCGACGACGAGAGCAACACGCACGCGCTGGTGCAGGCGTTCTGCATGATCATCGTGTCTGAGCTCGGCGACAAGACGTTCCTCATCGCCGCCATCCTCGCCATGCGCCACCCGCGCCTCGTCGTCTTCGCCGGCGCCTTTGGCTCGCTCGTCGTCATGTCCATCCTCTCCGCCGTGCTCGGCCACATCCTGCCCGCGCTTATCCCCAAGAAATGGACCCAGTTCGTCGCCGCGATGCTCTTCCTCATCTTTGGCGGCAAGATGCTGCTCGAGGCGCGCGACATGCAACCCGGCAGCGGCGCGATCCAGGAAGAAATGCGCGAAGTCGAGGAGGAGCTCGAGGAGGAGGAGGCCGGCGCGGGCGGCGAGACTGTGATGCAGCTGCACGACATGGAGGAGGGACACGCAGCGACCGCGCTGCCACCGACGCCGAAGAGACCGAAACGAATAGAGGGCGCGAAGGAGGGCTTCCGCAACCTCTGCGGCCTGTTCTTTGGCCCCGTCTTCATCCAGGCCTTCCTGCTCACCTTCCTCGGCGAGTGGGGCGACCGCAGCCAGATCGCGACCATGGTCCTCGCCGCCGCACACGTCCGTCTTTTCGTCTTCTTCGTCTAGTCGTCTAGCTTACACCCAACGCGCGCAGAACGTATACATCATCTCGCTGGGCACTATACTCGGCCACTCGCTCTGCACCGCGCTGGCCGTGATCGCGGGCAAGTGGCTCGCGTCCAAAATATCCGTTAAGCACGGTTCGTTCACATCCAGTCCCGCTTCTTCCCCTGACCCCTTTCCCTCGTGCAGTAACATACGGTGGCGCGTTCCTCTTCATCTTCTTCGCGCTCTTCTTCTTCCGCGAGGCATGGACGCTCGACTCGGAGCCGCTCCCACATCAGGAGCTCGGCGAGCACGACCACGACTGGATACCCCATTGATCCCTTTTCCTCCGTCCTGGTTTCTGCTTTCTGGTTCCTCGGTGAATGTTGAACACTCGGGGTTCTGACTCGTATTGTAGCTGTATCCCGTGCAAGTATAATCCGATCCATCCATCCATCATACATAGACGTACGCATCTTGCTCTTTTGCTTCTCGAAATCCTCGCGCCATCTACCCTCGTCACCGTCCCTGGTGCGTACCATCTTTGCGACAAGCCGATATTCTCGTCCGCCGTCTCCAGCCGTTGCGGTTGCCCGTCATCGTACACAACACCCGTCCTCGCCAGTGTTGGAGCGACGCGCCGGCTGGCATTCCGGGCCATCGGCGCAGACAAAGCTCCCCCTGTATCTCGCGCACTCGCTGCATTCTGCAGATTTTTGCTCACGACCTACACATCAACGTGGAGGACCATTCGCCGCCAGCCAACGAATATCTGTCGGGACGATACTCTCACGGGGCGGACGACGGCCGTAGGCTCAACAATCTGCGTTACGGACCAAGTGGCCGGCTCTGGAAGAGTATCTTTGCAAATTTCGAGTTCTGCGACGCCAGTCTCAACTTCTCGGGCCCCGTCCAGACTCATTGGCGCATGTGGCCTTCTGCGTACAGGTGTCCTTAGACTGCAGACCCTCTCGTAATGTTAGACGGTCTCTGCACGTCACTTCACTCACGGGTATCCGCATAATGCGGCGTGCGGTATCGATGCAGGAAGTGGGTACGCTTTCTATACATGTGGTCCGCACTATGGTGTCTGAACTTCACTTGCGCGAGCGCGAGCAACTACTTACGACGTCGGGAACTGACTGTCAGTCTTGACGGGCGCTGCCATGAGACGACAGTTGGCCTGTGAGGTTTGCTGTCCGGAATTGCAGGCGCCTCCGGCTGCACGGCGACACACAGCCTTTCCGCGACTGTCTCTCTTCGCCTCTCTCCGCTATCTACAGAACGCTGAACGATGAGCAACGCATTCGAAGCACCCTTCTCGCGCCTCCGCGTCTTTGCAGACGCACTACACGATGCATTCCTTAGACTCGACGTACGCACAGTTCCGTAGCCGGGGTTTGAGCAGATATTAATAAGCTATTGGCTAGGGCGGCGAAGACATCACGGATCTCGTGCAGGAGAAATTGCAGCAGTGTGGGAGAATGCTCGAGGCGTCCCCAGAGGGTTCCAAGATCGCGGCTGTCGAGCGCACGACGATCAAGTCCTTTGCAACGTTTGTGGCGCCTTTTCTCCCAGCGACTCGCCCAAACTGACGTTGTCGCAGAATTCTCAAAGAAGTCTTGACCGTGCTCGAGGGACCAAAAGGCCGTATAATCGCTCTTCGGCGACGCCTTGGACCGGGTCGCAATGTCAACACCGGCGCCTACGTCGACGATTGCAAGCCCCGTATTGGTGAATGGAGAAAACGCATCGAAGATGCTATTGACTTGCGGGACGTGCGTATATACAGCCAACATTACCACGATCTTATCCACTCACGCGAAACGCAGGTGGAGGCCAGAGTAATTCTGCAGGACATGGGGCTCGCGATCGGGGGGAGCACTTCGAGTCGCACCGCTCTGCGCGCTCGCACAGCCGCGCCGCTGGCTCCAAGTGCAGCTGTTGACACTCCCGGCGGCCTATCAGTCGACGCGGTGTTGGCCCTGCACGAGCGTCTGCTGGGATATGCGGAATCGTCCTCCGCTCGCATCGACGTCTTGGTCCGGAACCATGACCAGGTACTCAATGTTGCAGGGATCTCTGAGCGTGAGCGGGAGGTTAGTTTCGATTCCTCGTTGACTGTTCTGCATCTCACAGACGTAGCAGCATATGCAGCGTATGGAGGCACAGATGAATGCTTTTGACGCACGACTAAAGGTGTGCAGCCTCAGTTAGGTAGTTTGAGCTGCCAATACTGACATATTCCGATCCCATTCTTGCAGAGAACCAACGTCATCGCCTGCGCGTCTTTTTTTTTTTTAGATAGGTTCCGCCCATTCACGCCATAGGACATGCTGTGTCCGGGACTCCGGGATTTGGTCTAACAAAACTTCGTTCGCCCCTCTCCGCCGCTCTCCCCGACCCAGACCCTGATATACAACATCGATTAGCGCCACAAATGTTACCCTCTTCCTATCGCTCTCACTTTCGCTTCTCTGCATTGGAACAATGGAACGACCCTCTCATCCTGACCGTGGGCATCCGCATGTCCCGTTCAACTGACGCCCCATGTATTTAGTGTCTCCTTTGTCGGTCATAGATTTGTGTGTCTCACAGTTAGCTACAAGTTCTATAATCACTCCGAGTCCCTTGCCACCGAGTCGCAGGATGATCATGCTCGTCATCTCTCACTCATCTCTCACACTGGTACGCGTATGTAAATTGCAGATATCTACTTACCTGTACGTCTATTATTCAAAGAGTCGACAGTACACAGCTGCTCTTTGGTGAGGGACTGCTTCACGCGGACTTAACTTTAGCCTCAAGAGCCCCAGCTCCTAATTCTACCTTTGCTCTTTATCCAACGCATATACTGTAATCATATCGGTATGCATATAGGGATGCGCGAAGAGGATTCGGAAATATTCGGTGGCCTCGTGGTTCTCAGCGGGTAACGCCGAGAACGAAACATCCAGGCACCGGCGTGGTGACACATCGCGCACAACCTCGCACACCGACGCCTCTTCCCTCCCTCCGTTCCCTTCCTTTCTGCGCGCTACAAGTGTTGCATAGGCTGGAAAAGGCGGTATTGACTGAGTTTGAAAGTGTGACCCTGTGTGACAGCGGAGCTTGAACCAGGCTTACGCACGGCGCACTCGGATTGAAGGGAGCGCAGGATCGATTTCGAGTCGGGCTCGGCTGCGGGACTTTACACGCGCTTTCGACGCCAGCTCGCGCGCACCTCTCTAACGCGCCAGATAACGTGACCTGCTCCCCGCCGCGAATTCCCCGCCCAACATGGCGTCCAACGGCATGTCCATGGCCGCCTCGCAGCAAATTCAGCAGGTCGTACAGGTGCGCACATTCTAGGTTGTGGAGACGAGTAGCCTCACACGCACTTGCGACAGCGAATACAGCAACTGCGGCAGCAGGGCTTCACGGCCGAGAACCACCCAGAGCTCGCAAAGCTCATCGCCTACTTCCAAATGGTCCAGCAGTGTAACGCTCTATCTTCTACTACGCTATGCACGCAGCTCACGCTCTCCAGCTGCTCAACGACAGCAAGCTGCCGCGCAGAATGGCCAGTCCCCAGCACAGTTCAACATGGGCGCCGCGATGGACGGCCCAAAACCCATGACGAACGGCCACGGCGCCATGAACGGCGTCAACGGCGGTCTGAACGGCATGGCGCACTCTATGCCCGCCGCGGCGGCCACGCCCCAGCCCTCGACTGCCTTTACGCCCAACCAACTCTTCGCGTTGCGGTCCCAGATCCAGGCCTTCAAGCTCATCCAGCGCGGCGTTCCAATTCCCGACGTCCTCCAAGAGGCCATACACCCAGAAGGCTCGCTCGCCAACGACGCGCACACCTCTGACCCCGTCGTCGACGCTGCCGTGCGCGTGCACAAGGGCTTAGAGGACGGCGCGTCCGCGGAGGAGGTCAAGCTCGAGGAGACCGGTCCTGTTCCTCCCGGGCCGTATATCGAGGACGACACATCGTCTTCCGTCTACCCGTACAACGCCTTCACACACCCCTTCTCGTACCTGGCTCAACCCAATCCCTCGCGCGAGGTATGGGCCACCAAGATGCAGCGCCTGCTCCTCCCAAGCATCATGCCTCCGGGACTCGACCCGCACCAAATCCTCGCCGAGCGCAACCGCTTCGTCGAAGCGCGTATCGAGCAGCGCATCCGCGAGCTCGCCGCGCTCCCGAGTACGATGGGCGAAGGCGGACTCGAGAACCCTGTTGACGACGTCAAGCCCGACGTGACCGCGCACGGCAAGCTGCGTGCGATGATCGAGCTGAAAGCGCTCCGTCTGCGCGACAAGCAGCGTGCGCTCCGTGCGTCGCTCGTCGAGCGCCTCGGACACAGCGCGACGCTTCCCGTCGACCGCCGCGAGTTCAAGCGATACCGCAAGCCATCCATCCGCGACACACGCGCCACCGAGCATCTCGAGCGCCGTCAGCGCCAAGAACGCGAACGTCGCGCGAAGCAGAAACATCTCGACTACCTCAACGTCATCTGCTCGCACGGACGGGACATGGTCGTCGCGTCGCGCGCGCAGGCCGCCAAGGCGCAACGGATCGGCAAGGCGGTGTTGCGCTTCCACGAGCAGACGGAGAAGGAGGAGCAGAAGCGCATCGAGCGGATTTCGCGCGAGCGTCTGCGCGCGCTCAAGGCGGACGACGAGGAGGCGTACCTCAAGCTCATCGATACCGCCAAAGACACACGCATCACGCACCTCCTCCGCCAAACCGACTCCTACCTCGACTCCCTCTCCGCCGCCGTCGTCGCGCAGCAGAACGCCGACCCGTCTTTACGCGAGCAGTTGCGCGAGCTGCAAGAGACGGGCGGGGCGGACGAGACGATGTTCGGCGCTACGAAGAGCGAAGACGCGCCGACCGAGAAGGGCAAACTCGACTACTACGCCATCGCGCATCGCATCCAGGAGAAAATCACCCAACAGCCGACGATCCTGCAAGGCGGCAAATTGAAAGAGTACCAGATTAAAGGTCTGCAGTGGATGGTCTCGCTGTACAACAACCGTCTCAACGGGATCCTCGCGGACGAGATGGGTCTCGGCAAGACGATCCAGACGATTTCGCTCGTTACGTTCCTCATCGAGAGCAAGAAGCAACCGGGCCCGTATCTCATCATCGTCCCGCTCTCGACGTTGACGAATTGGACGCTCGAGTTCCAGAAGTGGGCGCCGAGCGTCAAGTTGATTTCGTACAAGGGCTCGCCGCAGAATCGACGCATGCTCCAGAACGATATTCGCATGGGCCAGTTCCAGGTGCTTCTTACGACGTACGAGTATATCATCAAGGACCGTCCGATCTTGTGCAAGATGCGCTGGGTGCATATGATCATCGGTGCGTTTCTTTTGTTTTCTTTTCCTGTGTGTAGAGCGAGCTGACGTGACTTTGTAGACGAGGGTCATCGTATGAAGAACGCCAACAGCAAGCTCGCGCAGACGCTCGCGCAGTACTACCACTCGCGCTACAGACTCATCCTCACCGGCACGCCCCTCCAGAACAACCTCCCCGAACTCTGGGCGCTGCTCAACTTCGTCCTGCCCAAAGTCTTCAACTCCGCGCAGTCGTTCGAAGAATGGTTCAACACGCCCTTTGCGAATACCGGCGGACAAGAAAAGATCGAGCTGAACGAGGAAGAGGTGTTGCTGATTATCCGGCGGTTGCATAAGGTGCTCCGTCCGTTCTTGCTGCGCCGGTTGAAGAAGGACGTGGAGAGCGAGTTGCCGGATAAGGTGGAGAAGGTCATCAAGTGCAAGTTGAGCGGGCTGCAGGGCCAGCTGTACAAGCAGATGAAGAAGCACGGTATGCTCTTTGCGGAGGGCAAGGATGCTAAGGGGTGCGTCTTCCTTGTCTTTTTTCGGTTTGCTTGCTTACCTTGTGTTTGTGTGTAGGAAGCAGCTGGGCTTGAAGGGCCTGAACAACGCGCTGATGCAGATGCGCAAGATCTGTCAGCACCCGTACCTCTTCGAGGAGGTCGAGGCGAAGATCAACCCCGGCGGTATGATCGACGAGAAGATTGTCCGCGTCTCCGGCAAATTCGAGCTCCTCTCGCGCATCCTGCCCAAACTCTTCAAGACCGGCCATCGTGTCCTCATCTTCTTCCAGATGACGAAGGTTATGGACATTATGAGCGATTTTATGAACTTGATGGGATACAAGCATCTGCGGCTCGACGGGAGTACCAAGACGGACGAGCGCGCGAATTACGTGCAGCTGTTCAACGCGCCGAATTCGGAGTATCTTGTGTTCTTGCTGTCTACGCGCGCTGGTGGCTTGGGTCTGAACTTGCAGACGGCGGATACGGTCGTCATGTGCGTTGCCACTTTCACATATGTATGAGCTCCTTGCTGACTACGTTTGTAGCTTCGACAGCGATTGGAACCCGCACGCGGACTTGCAGGCGCAGGATCGTGCGCATCGTATCGGCCAGACGAAGGCCGTGCGCATTTTGCGGTTCATCACGGAGAAGAGCGTTGAAGAGGCCATGTTTGCGCGCGCGCGCTTCAAGCTCGCTATCGACGGCAAGGTCATCCAGGCCGGTAAATTCGATAACAAGTCGACGGACAAGGAGCAGGAGGAAGTTTTGGTGCGTCCAAACTGGCGTACGTTCTTAATTGCTATGTGGTGTTGATGTCGTTTGCAGCGCTCGATTCTCGAAGCGGACCAGGAGCAGGACGAGAGCGAAGAATCGAGCGATATGACGGACGAGGAGCTTAATATGCTTCTTGCGCGCTCGGACGAAGAGGTTGCCATCTTCCGCGAGCTTGACGTCCAGCGCGAGGTCGAGGCCGAGCGCAGGTGGCGCGAGCGCGGGAATGTTGGACCGCGTCCACCGCCGCTTATGGCCGTCGAGGAGCTGCCGGAGATCTACCAGCGCGACGAGCCGTTCGTGCCCAAGGAGGACGA